>JAOWBW010000083.1:306837-447529 GCA_026119855.1 Campanula takesimana | reverse complement strand
TAATTTTATATCCACTCTACCCCACCACACATTCTCTCTCTTTATTTTCCACCACTCATTTTATTCAACCAACACTACTATTTACCCCACTCAGTCTCTCTCTTAATTTCTACCACACATTTTCTTTATTTTATTCTTATACCTTAGTTATTGTGCCCACCTCTTGAGTGTCAAGTGAGGTGGGACGGAGGGAGTATATGTGGACGATCAATGTAACTTACTGATCGTCAAAGAAAACAAATATTACAGTGAGTGCTTTAAATGAGTGCAAAGCAGACCATGTGTTAGAGCAGAATGATTTTGAGAAGAAAAAGAAGTGCATAGCAGGAAAGGAACATCCGGCCGGGTAGCTTGAGTGATCCGGTCGGACATGGTGAGGTCCGGCCGGACCAAGGTCAAGACCCGACTGGACCAAGCAGTTCGGCTGTTCTGGATTTTGGCGTTGTTCTGGCTTTTGCGGAAAGTAAATTAAGTCCTTTTGGGATTTAATTTAGGACTTCTTTTGTCTTCTGGTTTAGGTCTCTAGCACTATAAATACTAGCCATAAAGTAGTATTTTTCTGCGCGTGATTCAATTACTCGGAGAGAGAGAGAGAGATCAATAATTCAAGATCTAGGGTTTTGCATATTTAGGAACTTTGTGATCAAAGTTCATGCAAACATAGATTAGTGTGATCATCTTCTTGTAATTGTTTCTCCGCCATAATAATATATGTTTTCCCTTTGCCCGTGGACGTAGCCAATAGGTTATTGGTGAACCACATAAAATCTGTGTTCTTACTTTTTGATTTGCGTTCATTATTATATGCTATCTCTTGGGGTCTAATTTACTAACACCATGAAACATCACTAAAAAAAGAAAAAAGAAGGCAGCAAGTCAGCCTTTTCTTTTTTAAGCTATAAAAATCTACATCCTTTGGCCAAAGGGAGAATTAACAGACTAACAGGGTTGGACTTGGGCCACTTTGCCACTTGGGCCTAGCTTGCTTGGGTTTGAAAAATTCACATTGGGCCCGAAGTTTAAAAAAAATGCGGGACTCCCGTCCCATCCCGCTTTGTCACCGCGTCCCAAACGTGATGTCAAAAATAGTCCCGCATTTTTTGGGGACAAGAAAATACTATCTCGTCCCATTTGTATAGCGGGAGGGGACGTCCTGACGGGACGGTCCCGAAATGATGGCTCTAGCCCTTATTCTCTCTTCTACTTTACTCTTATATACTTCATATGTCCCAATACAAGTGGCACTTATTTCTTTTTCGGTTCGTCCCAGCTACACTACCCAAAATTAAATTGTTTTAATATATGTATATTCAACCAACCCCACCATTTAACTCCACTCATTCTCTCTCGTCATTTTCCACCACTCATTTTATACAACTAAAACCTACTATTTACCACTCATTCATTCTCTTCATTTTCTACCACACATATACTACTTTTTCTTAATCTTCGTGTCCCAAAAGTTGGTGTCACTTGTGCCGGGACGAATGGAGTATTCACAACACTAATCAAGTTACTATTTCCTGTTGGGTTTCGTAGACACATGCGCAGCGGAATATAGCAATTAAAATTTTAAGAAAACCCAAAGCCATGGATCCGTTCATATGATTAAATCAAATACAACAAGATGAATAGAGGAATAACTAACCCTTGATGGCTATGAACTTTTCTTCGGTCTTGGTGGAGAAACTTGAAGACTTGATCACGATCACAAAGCTTGAACACGAACTTTGAAGATGATGATTTTCACCCTCTAGCGGTATCCACACTTCGAACGAATATCAAAGGAGCTTCTTTGATCTTGGTTGCTAGACCAATATTATGAAACACACTTTCACAATATAATAAAGAACTATATGGAATTTATTTGTGAGTTATTTTGTTCCTCAATCAATGATATCTTAGAACAAAATAAAATATCTCTCAAACTCTTTGAGACTCACAAAAGCACTAGTAAATATGGTCTGGCTGAATTGGTGTTTTTATACACAATTAAGACCTATTCCAAATAGGAATCTTGTGCCAAAAACCTTCCTAAATCGAATTAGGAATTGTTCTGCCGCCAGACCGAGCGCCCGCCCGGTACCACCCGAGCGCCCGCTCATTTGGGCAGAAAGTCAAGGCCCTTTTTCCGGCTTATTCAGGCGCCCGCCTGGTTCAACCCAAGCGCCCGCTTGGTTGACCAGGAGGCCCAGAATAATTCCAGAAATTCCCTTGAGGTCCTTCGACCCTAAATTTCAATATAGTCCTTTTATTTAAGATTCGTTCTATTGTGTATGACCCTCTAGGATTATACTAAGTTGGCAATGGACTCAAACATGATCCCATAAGATATGATTAGGTTCTAGCAAACCGTCATACCTACCCAAATAGTATAACTAGATACAAGTTCGCATTCCTTTAGAATATGTCATAATCCCTTTGTCCTCGACGTCATTGAACACAAGTCATGGTCAAACAGTCAACTTGTTTTTGTTCAATACTTTCTCGATTCCGAATATGTTGATAATCCAAATGCCATTGATCCAATCAATTCATTTGAGTCCGGCCGAACATTTCATCAACACCATTCCCTACGAGAGGCCCAAGCTTGACATCTCTCCGAAGAGGGACAAATCCATTTAGCTTATTATTCTTCCTACGTGAATCTGATTATGCCAATCATACCCTTTATAACTTCCCGTTAAAGGTAGCGTTTGAATATGTCAAACATAATGTTCATCAAGTGGAAGACTATAATAACTTCATGTCTAAGGATTCAAATGACATAACTAATATGAGATATATGTTCGACATAGACCATGACATAAATCTCATACAGCGGGTCATGTCCAGTACCTTGTTCCAAACAAGTACCCATAAATCTAACATGATCATCGCATGATCATTTAGCCTTTATACTAGCGCTTAACAAGTACTAGGGACGGAGATTATTATAAGTAAACATGAACAATAATGATAATCAAAAACATCTCTTTATTGATATGAAATAAATGATAATAATTACAACGTTTATTAAACGTGCCTAGGCACCATACCAACAATCTCCCACTTGCCCTAGGCCCAATCTCCATGTATCTAATACCCATGGACCTAACATGACCATCATGTTTAGCTTGTGGAAGTCCCTTTGTCAGCGGGTCCGCAACATTGTCATCAGTAGGTACTCTGCATATATTTACGTCTCCCCTATCAACGATCTCTCGAATGATATGAAAACGCCTAAGTATGTGTTTGGATTTCTGATGTGCTCTTGGTTCCTTTGCTTGAGCAATAGCACCATTATTATCGCAATAAAGGTCTATTGGATTAGCAATACTAGGAACCACTTCAAGTTCAGTTATGAACTTCTTAATCCAAACAGCTTCCTTTGCAGCATCCGATGCAGCAATATACTCAGCTTCTGTTGTAGAATCAGCGGTTGTACTTTGCTTGGAACTCTTCCAGCATACAGCTCCACCATTTAACATAAACACAAAACCCGATTGCGATCGGCTATCATCTTTGTCGGTTTGGATGCTTGCATCCGTGTAACCATTTACAACAAGATCATCTTCCATTCCTCCATAGACCAAAAACGGGTCTTTAGTTCTTCTCAAGTACTTAAGAATCGCTTTTACAGCTATCCAGTGATTTTCGCCAGGGTCGGATTGGTATCTACTTGTCATGCTCAAAGCATAAGATAGATCCGGCCTAGTACAAATCATGGCATACATGATGGACCCAATTGCCGAAGCATATGGAACATCATTCATTTTCTCACGCTCATCTTTTGTCTTAGGAAATTGAGTCTTGCTTAGAGAAACTCCATGTAACACGGGCAAGGTGCCTCTCTTAGAATTTTTCATACGGAATCTTCTAATGACCTTGTCAATGTATGTACTTTGGCTTAAACCAATTAGCCTCCTTGATCTATCTCTATAGATCTTAATGCCAAGAATATATGCGGCTTCACCCATATCTTTCATTGCGAAGCACTTTCCTAACCAAGTCTTCACAGACTGAAGTGTAGGAATGTCGTTTCCAATGAGTAATATGTCATCCACGTATAAAATAAGGAATAGCACTATGCTCCCACTAATCTTCTTGTATACACAAGGCTCATCTTCGTTCTTGATGAAACCAAACTCTTTGACCGATTCATCAAAACGGAGATTCCAACTCCTAGAAGCTTGCTTCAATCCATAGATGGATCTCTGCAATTTGCATACCTTAGAATCTTGTTCAAAACCTTCTGGTTGTGTCATATACACATCCTCTTGGAGTTTTCCATTCAGGAAAGCGGTTTTGACGTCCATCTGCCATATCTCATAGTCATGATATGCGGCAATGGCAAGCAAAATTCTTATAGACTTGATCATTGCTACGGGTGAAAAGGTCTCATCATAGTCAATACCATGAACTTGCTTATAACCCTTCGCTACAAGCCTAGCTTTGTAAGTATGCACCTTCCCATCCATGTCAGTCTTCTTCTTGAAGACCCATTTGCATCCTATGGTTTTTACACCTTCGGGTGCATCAATCAAATTCCAAACTTGATTGTCTTGCATGGATTGCAATTCGGATTCCATGGCTCCAAGCCACTTGTCCGAATCAGGAGAAGACATCGCCTCTTGGTAGTTTGACGGTTCATCATTCTCAATGATTTCTACCTCATTACTATCCGTTACGAGAAATCAACATCTCTCGGTCTCGGATCGTAACCTACTAGATCTGCGAGTTGCTTGTGTATTTTGAACAGGTTCCACAACTCCTTGTGGTTCTTGTTCTTGTTCCACTATTGGTTCAATGATATTTTTTGGGTCTTGAATTTCTTCAAGATTTATTTTACTCCCACTGATTTCTTTGGAGAGAAACTCTTTCTCTAGAAAGACACCAGTTCGGGCAACAAACACTTTGTTGTCCTCACGGTTGTAAAAGTAATATCCTCTAGTTTCCTTAGGATACCCCACGAAATTACATTTATCAGATTTGTGTGCAAGTTTGTCTGAGACAAGTCTTTTGACAAAAGCTTCGCAACCCCAAATCTTCATGAAAGACAGACAAGGCTTCTTTCCGCTCCACATCTCATATGGAGTCTTTTGAATCGATTTAGTTGGAACACGATTTATTGTGAAAGCAGCGGTTTCTAGGGCGTAACCCCAAAAGGATATTGGAAGATCAACTTGACTCATCATTGACCGAACCATGTCTAACAAAGTCCGATTCCTCCTCTCGGATACACCATTCCATTGTGGTGTTCCAGGTGGAGTCAATTGTGAAACTATTCCACAATTCTTTAAATGATCATCAAATTCTTGACTCAAGTATTCTCCACCACGATCTGATCGAAGTGCCTTTATACTTTTGCCAAGTTGTTTTTCTACTTCATTTTGAAATATTCTAAATATCTCGAATGCTTCACTTTTATGTTTCATTAGGTAAACATACCCAAATCTACTATAATCATCAGTGAAAGTTATGAAGTATTGAAATCCTCCCCTAGCATTGCTACTTAATGGTCCGCATACATCGGAATGTATCAACCCCAATAAGTCGCTTGCCCTTTCACCCAACTTGGTAAAAGGTGTCTTAGTCATTTTTCCAAAAAGACACGACTCACAAGTATCATATGACTCTAAGTCACATGAACCCAAAAGTCCGTCCCCATGGAGTTTTGAGATACGCTTCTCATTAATATGACCAAGACGGCAATGCCACAAATAAGTATGATTTACATCATTAGTTTAGATTTCTTATTTACATGATATACATTATTTTCATTCTTGACATCCAAGATATAAAGGCCATTAAATGAATTAGCAATACCATAAAGCACATCATTTAAATAAATAGAAAATTTCTTATTCTCAATAATAAACTTAAAACCTTCATTATCCAAACAAGAAATTGAAATAATATTTCTGCTTAAATCCGGAACATAATAACAATTGTTCAAAACAAGAATTAATTCGGAAGGTAAAGTGACTTGATAAGTCCCTACGGCTAATGCAGCAACTCTTGCTCCATTCCCCACACGTAGATCTACTTCACCTTCTTTAAGCAGTCTCTTATTCTTTAATCCCTGCACATTTAGACAAATGTGAGAACCACATCCGGTATCCAATACCCAAGAATCAGTGGTAGAAAGGAGAATATCTATCATATGAATACCTGAAGTCGACGCAGCCTTGCTGCTCTTCTTCTTCTTTTGCTCTTCCAAGAAAGCCTTGCAATTACGTTTCCAATGACCAATTTCTTGACAATGGAAACAGATTGCATCCTTTTGTGAATCAGGTTTCGCCTCAGAAGCCTCGGCAACCGTTTCCTTGCTTATTTTGGGTTTGACAACTTTCTTACCCTTTCCTTTGGCACTAGCCTTCTTCCCATCATGAACCAAGAGCACGGGAGAACATTTCTCCACAATTTTCATCTCTGCAGTTTTGAGCATCCCATGCAACTCAGAGAGATTCTTATCCATTCCATGCATGTTATAATTCATTACAAACTGATTATAACTTTTAGGAAATGAATTAAGAATGAGATCCGTGGCTAGCTCCAATGGGATTGGATAGCCAAGTTTCTCAAGGTGCTCTACATAACCTTTCATTTTAAGAAAGTGAGGACTCACTTGTTGCCCTTCATTCCTTTTACTAGTAGTGAATGCAACAATGGTCTTGTACCTCTCTTGCATAGCTTGCTCTTGAAACATGGTTCTCAACTCCACGCATATCTCATAGGCTTCCAAATGTTCCAAACTTTGTTGGAGTTTTGAACACATAGCAGCAAGCATGAGACAACTTACATCTCTAGAATCATTACGATGTTTCTTGTAATTGTCTCTTTCTACCCTAGGGGCAGTAGGCGGTGGTTCAGCAGGGAGAGGCCCATCGAGAATGTACAACTTATCTTCTTGCCTAAGAACGATTCTTATGCTACGGATCCAATCCATAAAGTTGGTACCATTCTCTTCGAGCTTATCCTTCTCAAGGATCGATCGCAATGACATTGATTGAGTGTTATTAGTCATTATCTTCAAATATGCAAAATTTCCAAAATTTAATAATTACCAATTTTTCATTAAAGAAATAAATAATGTATTTTTCAAACAAAATACTCCCACTAAATTATATAACCTTCTTATACATCCAATGTATAATATAATTTAATTGGGCTAAGATCCAACTTTAATTTAACTTTTGAGTCCACGGAGGTGGACCGCTCAAAAACTAAATTAATTAGGTAGACAATCATGTCAATCATATCCCATATGATTCTTAGATCCTTTTATGAGATTCTTTGAGAAATCCAATTTCAAAAAGCATGTTTAATCTCATCTTTTGCCTAGGCCCAAAACTGTTTTGACGCCTAATTAAGTCCAACCATTTTAAACGCATAGGAACCATTCAATTTAATGCACCTTGCGGAGGCAAGCCCACATTAAATTAATGAATCTCATCTTGCTTATATATGAATAAAATCAATGCACTTCGCGGAGGCGAACCCACATCAAAATCACCCATATATAAACAAGTGTTTTAATCATGGCATGGCAAAGAAGGACTTAAAACTTTCTTTGAATGTTCATCACATATAGCATATAACACATTTATGAGCACATAATATAAACATGTTACACATCAAGTTTAGTCACTAAATTAATCTCCATTAATTTAAGCATGATATTTATGTGTCATTAGTTTCTCTATAATTATGAGGATGAGACTATTTCAACTTCGGTTATTATCTCCAAATCAAGACAACAAGACGTGCGGTCGAACTAAGCCATAAGGCAACCACAATCCCGCACTAATTCAAGAAACCAAGAAAATAGTCCATGTGGCCGAAACTAAGCAATAGATGGTCTCGATGAACGTAGGCCAATTGCATTCACAATTCCACATGGATCTCCAATCATTGAATCAAGAACCTTTGTTTCTCAATTTTAGCAATTATGAACTCTTCATAATTCTAACTTCGTTTTATCTTTGAAACTTTGATTGCGATCAATTTTGGGAAACACAATCTCGATGAACGCAGATTAGCCATCCAAAACTTGAACCAATCTAGGAATCACAAGACTAAAACAAATAGGAAAATCAAACCCCAAAATCCACACACAAACCAACTACCCAAAACCCATTCCAGATCAACAAGTCTGGACTGGTTCTGTTACTGGTTTTTGTCGAATTATCGAAAATTCCATATTCAGATTTTAACCAAAATCAGAACAAATTTGACCACCGAGCGCCCGCCTGGTCATCAGCGAGCGGGCGCCTGAATAGCCAGAATGATACAGAATTTTTAAAGTTCAAAAATTTGTCTCAAAATTATTTTTCCCCGATTATTAAAACTTTGATCCAATCAAAAATCAATAATCGAAATAATTCAGAATCCACCATAATATTTATTGCGATTGAATCGTGCGATTAAAGTTGCAAACAATAAACCACATAAAATCACAAAACACATAAGCATCATATATTCTAATATTCATATCATGCTAGGCACATAAACAATTTATATACACATAACATGATCAAGGTATTGAAATAATCAACATGAACGGGGCTCTGATACCACTGTTGGGTTTCGTAGACACATGCGCAGCGGAATATAGCAATTAAAATTTTAAGAAACCCAAAGCCATGGATCCGTTCATATGATTAAATCAAATACAACAAGATGAATAGAGGAATAACTAACCCTTGATGGCTATGAACTTTTCTTCGGTCTTGGTGGAGAAACTTGAAGACTTGATCACGATCACAAAGCTTGAACACGAACTTTGAAGATGATGATTTTCACCCTCTAGCGGTATCCACACTTCGAACGAATATCAAAGGAGCTTCTTTGATCTTGGTTGCTAGACCAATATATGAAACACACTTTCACAATATAATAAAAAACTATATGGAATTTATTTGTGAGTTATTTTGTTCCTCAATCAATGATATCTTAGAACAAAATAAAATCTCTCTCAAACTCTTTGAGACTCACAAAAGCACTAGTAAATATGGTCTGGCCGAATTGGTGTTTTTTACACAATTAAGACCTATTCCAAATAGGAATCTTGTGCCAAAAACCTTCCTAAATCAAATTAGGAATTGTTCTGCCGCCAGACCGAGCGCCCGCCCGGTACCACCCGAGCGCCCGCTCATTTGGGCAGAAAGTCAAGGCCCTTTTCCGGCTTATTCAGGCGCCCGCCTGGTTCAACTCAAGCGCCCGCTTGGTTGACCAGGAGGCCCAGAATAATTCCAGAAATTCCCTTGAGGTCCTTCGACCCTAAATTCCAATATAGTCCTTTTATTTAAGATTCGTTCTATTGTGTGTGACCCTCTAGGATTATACTAAGTTGGCAATGGACTCAAACATGATCCCATAAGATATGATTAGGTTCTAGCAAACCGTCATACCTACCCAAATAGTATAACTAGATACAAGTTCGCATTCCTTTAGAATATGTCATAATCCCTTTGTCCTCGACGTCATTGAACACAAGTCATGGTCAAACAGTCAACTTGTTTTTTCAATACTTTCTCGATTCCGAATATGTTGATAATCCAAATGCCATTGATCCAATCAATTCATTTGAGTCCGGCCGAACATTTCATCAACACCATTCCTACGAGAGGCCCAAGCTTGACATCTTTCCGAAGAGGGACAAATCCATTTAGCTTATTATTCTTCCCTACGTGAATCTGATTATGCCAATCATACCTTTTATAACTTCCCGGTTAAAGGTAGCGTTTGAATATGTCAAACATAATGTTCATCAAGTGGAAGACTATAATAACTTCATGTCTAAGGATTCAAATGACATAACTAATATGAGATATATGTTCGACATAGACCATGACATAAATCTCATACAGCGGGTCATGTCCAGTACCTTGTTCCAAACAAGTACCCATAAATCTAACATGATCATCGCATAATCATTTAGCCTTTATACTAGCGCTTAACAAGTACTAGGGACAGATATTATTATAAGTAAACATGAACAATAATAATAATCAAAAACATCTCTTTATTGATATGAAATAAATGATAATAATTACAACGTTTATTAAACGTGCCTAGGGCACCACTTCCAACATTTCCTACCCACCTTCTCTCATACTTCAATTTTATACTAACAACACTTATATCATTTTCACCTTTTCTTATTCGCTTTTACTACTCCCTCCGTTCCAGGTAAGTTGCAACATTTACTTTGGAGTTGGAAAATTAATGATATAATATTATATTAAGAATGAAAGGTAGAGAAGAAGAGAGGGAATTAGTGGGGGTGGAAAGAGAATGAGTGGAGAATAATGAGTAGTTGGGAGGAAGAGAGAGAATGAGTAGATGATTATAAAAGTAATAAAAAGCTTCCATTTTTGGATTGTTGCAATTTTGTGAAATACCCTAAATGGAAAAATGTTGCAACTTCCTTGGAAACGGAGAGAGTATTTCTTAATCTCAGTGTAAATGGATCACATCTACGATTTTTTAATTTCATTGCAAATGGAAGGGTGGACACTTACTATTCTCCTGAGAAAGGAAGGAAATATTTTTATTTTTTTTTATATAGAGAAATTGTTAATTATAAACATGAACTTATGCACTACATCTAGGGATAGCAAAAATCCCGAGCACGAAAAGACCCGCCCCTAATGGGAAGGGTTTGGGACATGTTTTCAAAACACGGCAGGTATGAGACGGGTTCGGTATTACCATAAACCCGCCCCGTTTAACCCGAACCCGAGTAATATATATGTTTATTTATTATAATAATTATAATAATTATACATATATCCTATTTAATTTTTATAATGTAATGTAATTTTTTATTTTATAGAATATTATAAGTTTTATCTTTGGAGAAAGAGTTTTTCATTAAAAAAAAAAACGCATTTAATAATGAAAAAGTAACTTTTTTTACAAGTTTTGTAGTAAACGGGGCGGGACGGGGTCAGGTTCTGCAACACTGAGTAGGGGCGGGTTTGGGAAATGTTTGAACCCGCCCCGTTGCCATCCCTAACTACATCAATATTTTTAGAGGATAAAATACAATTTGTTGGAAAATAAAATGGGATTTTTACCAATAAGTCCCTCGTATAAGGTGGTATTTACTAATAAAAACAGAAATTTTCATATCTACTTTAGGGTCCATGGGTTAAAATCGATTTTACCAATAAATCCCTCACAACTTTTTAAATGGCAAACATCCCTCCGTCTCAGACCATCTTTCCGGTGACAAGACCAACCTCCACTGGTAAGATCATTGTCGGTCCGCCACCAGTGCAGCAACTGACGAAAAGCGGCCTCGCTCAACTCCGACAGAAACGAAGGTTTTTCGATTATGGCTATGAAACAGTTGCACTCTTCCATGGCGTCGGGCACGTCTTTGGCTGTTGACAGGGCGAATTTATGACCAGGCGAGCGTAGGCGATGGCCCACACTGAAATTTTTAAGAAAATATTTATCGAGTATTTTTCCCACGGATATTACTATATATACTTTTGATGTCCTTAAATAAACAAGTGTGTGTTTGCAGCCAAATGGTAAGATTGCAGGTAATTTCCTAGGAGACTTGGGTTCGAAACTTAGGTCTCTGATGTTTTTTTTTTTTTTTTTTTTTTCTTTTCTAAAGCTACCCACCTATTATCTTTCTAAATTCACCTACCATATTTCCAAATTCTGATTATACCCACCACCTAAAGAATTTAACACTAAAAATTATTAATGTTCAAAAAAATCTTCATTCAAACAAAATATGTTTTTTTTTTCCTTACATTTTGAGACGGAAGGAGTAACATATATTAACACTTAAACATTTATTTATCGTTATTTTCTTTTACGATTGAATACACACATTAAATAGACAAAAAAAAATTGCCATAATAAATAAGCGGATTTTTTTGGCCCACGCTGGATATATATCCTGGATCCGCCACTGGCTGTTGAGAGCCATAAAATCGAGGCTAGAGAAAACAATGAGAAAAATTGTGAAAATCAACAGCACCAGAAAGCTTCTCCGGCGAGTTCAATCACTTTGATCTGTCGGGATCACTGCAATTCGTTCTTTTGTTTTTGATTTTAGCAACGATTGCTACTAATATGCCTCTGTTCTTGTTCTTATGAGTTTTCCAATATTTGACTTGTTTGTTATTTACTTTGTATTTTATTTAATGGAAGGTGAGTAATGTGAGTTGAATTTGTTACTGTAAGGTAGGAATGGCTCAGATTTTACTTCATGGAACTCCTTATGTCACGATCTACGAGGTTCACAAACTATACAGATGGTGATGGGCCTGGATTTTTGGCAAGGCATATCACTAATTTGAACAAGATTGATTTTCCTTTTATAAGTGAGAAATCAAAATTGATTATCATTTGTGAGTAGTTGAAAAATTAATTTATCAATTTTACAATTGAAACATGATTTTTTTGAGTTATTGTGAATAATTGATTTATCAGCTTTAAATTTAAACATATAAGAAATTGAGTATCATTTTTGAAAATTGAGAAATAAATTAATCAGTTTTATACTCAATTATGAAAATTAGAGAAATAACTGCCTCAATTTTTGAATTTAAATATCTGAGAAATTGACTATCTATTGTGAAAATTGAGAAATTAATTTATCAGTTTTATATTCAATTATGAATAAATGAGGAATAAATATCTTAGTTTTATACTCGATTGTAAACAAATGAGAAATAAATATCTCAGTTTTTAAACTTAAACATATGATAAATTGAATATCAATTGTGGTCAATTGATTTCTCAATTGTTCAAATTCATGTGTGAACAACTGTGAAATTCATGTCTCAGTTATTATAATAATTGTGAAAAACTGATCGATGAATTTATCAGTTGTGAAAAAAATGACATAATTGTGAAATCACATAACTGTGAAATCAGACAACTGCGAAATCACATAACTATGAAATCAATGTTTCAGCTATTAAACTCAAACTTATGTGTGAACAAGCGTGAAATGAATATACCAGTTATTATATTCAAATTCATGTGTGAACAACTGTGAAATACATGTCTCAGTTATTATAATAATTGTGAAAAATTGAGAGATGAAATTATCAGTTTCTACAACTGAAAAATAAAAAAAATGAGACAACTGTGAAATCACACAACTGGGAAATCATATAACTATTAAATCCGTTAAGAAATTATTTTAGTAGTGAAAAATGAAAAACTAACACAACTGAGAAATCAGTTAAGAAATGATTTTACTAGTGAAAAATGAAAAAATAACACAACTGCGAAATCAGTTAAGAAATAATTTTACAAGTGAAAACTGAAATTTTTATTTTTTAAAATGGTGAAATTGATTGAGAAATGAAAAATGATTTTCTCAAATTTTTACCAATTAAAAATGAGATTTTTATTTCTAAAATTTGAATTATGTGTTGAGTGTACTTGTTTGATTCGTTTTGACGACACGATTAAAACGGTGGTCTCGAATTATTTTTTCAATTTCTAGATTTTAAGATAATACATTTAAAATTTTAAGGAAAAACAAAAAGAAGAGAGAAAAAGTAGGAGGCAAAAAAGAGAGAAAAAGTAGGAGAAAGAGAGAAAAGAAATCGTCAGACGCGCTGCATGAATAGTGCGCGTGGTGAGGGAGGAGGGTCAATCTGGTCATGCAAAAATTTTAGGGACTTTTGGTGAGTTTCCAAAATATCAATACTTATTGGTCATTTTTATTCTGCTGAATGACTTATGGTCAAAGCCTCAACTAAAATGATGTATCCAAAAAAAAAAAAAAAAAAAAAAACGTTGGACAGAGTGGAGGGCGTGACTGCCATTACTAGTCTCGAAATGGAAATGGGCCGGGCATGGAGATGGAGTAAGGCAAAAGAAGCAGGGTAATTAATTGGTGGGTGGATTATTTGTAAGGATGTGATGTGACTCAATCTATTACTTCCGTCCTAAAACACCTTGCACATATTTTTTTTTGGGTGTCTCGTTGGTAAGTCTCACTTTCCCAAAATGAAAAAAATGCCCACTACTTCTCTCTCCTCTCCACTCACAACAACTATCCATTTATATTCTCTATCTCACTTTCTCTCTCCTTCCCACTCACACACCACCCATTTTTCTTACACATTTTATTAATTCCCGTGTTTTTCAAAAAGAGTGAAAGTTTTTTTTGAGACGGAGGAGTATCGAACGTGTACAGACTCAGAGAGAGAGAGATACAGTCGTCAGTAATCAGAGACTTGGAAGACAAGTTTCCATAGGATGCCCTACCCACTATTAGCTACACATTCACATCTACCCTATTCTTCCGTCTTAGTTTAAGGTTCTTAATTTGACTATACACGCTTATTAAGAAATTAAGCCAAAAACAAAGGAAATGAGTCAATCAAAAGTAAAGAGTGAAGGATATAAATGTCCAAAATACGATTCATGAAGCAAGTGGGTGAAAATAAGTTAGGTAAGTAATAGTCTTTTTGGTAAGTAAATCAACTTTTTGAGGGCAAGATTCTCCAAATCACTATTCATTCTTTTTCATTTATGAAATAAAGCAACTAAGAACCTTAAACTGGGGAGGTGGTCTCTTGTGGGAACACCTAAATCCGTCTCATATAAGAGACGGGTCGACCCATGACCCGTGTACAACATTCTCCACGAAGCGTAGGATCCCAACCCATGCTCCACTCAAAATCTTCCACGTGGCAGCGACTCATTGACCCATTTTTTTTTACCCATAATTTTTTTTTGGTTTTTTTTTTTTTTTTTATATATGTTTTTCTTCGTTTGCCAAAAGTAATACTCCCTCCGTCCCGGAGTAAGAGTTCTACCCCTCATTTGCACGCTTATTAATAAATATTGGAAGTGATATAAATGTTGTGAGTGTAAAAGTAAAGTAGGAGAGAGAATGAGTGGAGAGAATAGTGAATTGATTGGTGTTATTGGGGTGTCAGCGGTTCGGTTCAAACTGGGGTTTGAGACCGAACCAAACCAAACCATGTATTTGGTTTAGTTTTTGCACTTCAGCGGTTTAGCTTGGTTTGGAAATATCAGGAACCGTGCGGTTCGGTTTCGGTCTGCTGGGTTTGGCACTTATAAACCGACCGAACCGAACCGAACCGCGGAACCAAACCGATGAACCGTGCCCCCAAACCGCTATCTGGACCATTGATGTTGTAAATATTAATCTGAATCATTGGTTTATAAACATATAAAACATAAACTTTCACAAAACCCTACCAAATTACCAATACAAAAAATCACTTCTCCACCCCAGTCTCTCATTTTAGAAGTTCGAACGAGCAGCGCGCTCCCCCCCGGACGACTCGCTCCGACGCCGACTACACCCCTTCCTTCCCAGTGGCGATTGCTCCGTTCCTCCATCCCCGGCATTACTGCTTCTCAGTTCATCCCCATCTCTCCGACTATTTCAATTAGTTATTTCAAATGGCCTCAATTATTGACATGCGCTTCACTGTGAAGGAGTGGCTCTCAGTCTTCTTCCCCGATCGTTGAATCCCGCCGCCGACCCTTCCTTCTCCGCGGCGGCGATTGCTTCCGTTCGTCCGTCCCCGACGCCGAGTTTGTCTCGAAACTGACGGTAATTCAAATCCATTTCTCAATTTTAGGTTTTGTGTAATTTGCAATTGTGATTTTTGTAAGGCTTTGTTGTTGTTGTTGTTGTTGTTGCTGCTGCTGTCGCAATTGTGAATTTCGTGAACTAGTTTGGGAAATTTTAAAGAAAAATTCAAGTCAATTCTATTGTGAATCTTGTTCATCAGTGTTCACCCAGATTCAGTTTGGATCTCTGAACCTCGGTTTGGAACTCGGTTCAAACCGAGTTTCAAACCGCGGTCTGAACCGAACCGTGACAGTTTGGTTCAGTTCGGTTTGGACATTTTTGTGGTTCAGTTCGGTTTGGAAAAATTCCAAACCGATGACTAGCGGTTTGGTCTGTAAAAACCCCCAAACCGAACCGTTTACACCCCTAATTGGTGTTGTGAGTATAAAAGTAAAATAGAAGAGAGAATGAGTGGGATGAATAGTAAAGATTCTTTGCCATTTTAGGAATAGGACTCTTACTATGGGACGTACCAAAATGGAAAGTAGGACTCTTACTCTGGGACGGAGGGAGTACTTGGTACAACTAAATGTAACAATTGTGCTACTTATAAAGTAACATTATTTATAAGTAAACATAACACCAATTTTACAAAAAAAATAGCTCATTTTACTCATCTTTCAACTGTAATACTAATTATAAATACAGGTAACACTAACAATAACTAAATGTAATTATCGTTATACTGAAATGTAATAATGTTATTCCAGAATATTTTTTATTTTTGAGTATTTTGATTTTATTTTTTAAAAGAAAGTAACATTTGAAAAATAACAACTTATATACATGAATGTAATTATTTGTAACTTATTATTTGAAAACATATAGATATACTATTATACAAGCAAACATAACTGTTTTACAATGTTATTATACAAGTAAAATATAACATTCGTTTATAAAAATGTTACTTTTTTATTTTTACAATGTTACTAACACAAGTGTTTTTAGTTCTAAAGTGTAAATAGTTGAATTATTACTTTTCTATACATGTGTTACAATTATGTATAAACACTGTTACATATAAGTAACACGTTCGTTACATTTTAGTTGTAATAAGTATTACTTATGGCAAACAAAGAAAACATGAAGAAAAAAAAACTGTTACTTTTCTGTATATATGTATTACTTTTATGTATACAAACTTTTACATATAAGCAACACATTTGTTACATTTAGTTATAGTACTATTACTTTTGACAAACCGAAAAAAAAAACAAAACAAATAATATAATATAATTTTTTAAAAAATAAAATAAAAAATTGGGACTGTGGGTAATGGATCCGGGTCATGGGTCAAAAATGAATGAGACGGGTCATGATGTTCTCATACAAGTTTTTGTCTAAACTGGGACAGACCTAAAAGGAAAGTAAAAACCTTAAACTAGGACGGAGGGAGTATTAATTAAGATTGTACTCTCTCCGTCCTCGACTAAGGTTCTTACTTTCCTTTTTGGTTTGTCCCAGACTAATGTTCTTAGTTGCTTTATTACCTAAAATGACCAATGTGACTCACTTGTTGTTCTCACAACAAAAACTTTCTACCAACTTTCTCTCTCTTACTTTTTCCTACATTTTTCATACTCACAGCATTTACTTTTTTTAATCTCCGTGTAAAGTCAAACTAAGAACCTTAGTCCGGGACGGAGGGAGTAGATTTCTACGTGTACTTTTTCAAATTACATTAGCATAAAAGAAAATTTTAAAAAGCTTTTAATCTAAGGGAAGAGGTTGTATTAATAATTAGGGCAATGCTAGGACACAAAAAAAGTTCACAAAATGATGGATACAAAATGGGGTGGCGATATTTTATTTTTTACATCGATAGTAGACCCGGCACTTTCTAATAATTATGGGGTCATATGCTTAGATGTTAATATTAGACATAAAACTTGGTTGAAATGGTCTCACAAATGAAATGGATCACGTTAAACTTTTAATATCTAAAATATACTCTGATGGTCTCATATATAAATACTAAATTTATTATTTGAAGTGTATCATTAAAATTTACACGATCAAATAGAGTACTGTAGGTCTTATTAAAAATGTGTTTTACCCTAAAGATAGAAAACGTGTTTTTCCAAACACGCTGACGCTTGTTTTTAAAAACAAGCGGTGACATTTTTGTAAATATTGGAGAGCATCGTAAATGCTAGTGTGAATATGCTAAAGTGCAAGTCATTTGGACTGACGTTTATAAACATTGTCATTGGCACTTTTCAAAAGTGTCAGCCATTACATTGGCACTTATAAACATTGATACTAACACTTATCAAAAGTGCCAGTGGTAGTGTTAATAAGTGCCAATGTAACATGTGTGACACTTTTTAACACTAACACTGACACTTACGACAAGCAGTAGTTATTTACAAAAATGCCACCGCCTATTTTAAAACAACTTCCCCTTTTTTACAAAAATGCCACCTTCCCATTTAAAAAACAAGTTTTTCCCATATTTTCACAATCAAATAATAGAAAGTATTTAATAGTTTTGATTGCTGAGACCCACTCACTTATGATACACACATCAACTAACTCATATTATTCTTTTCTACGTCACTTTTCTCTCATATCTAACTATCTATACTCACATCATATCATTTTTTTTTATTATACACCGACTCTGCCAATGAGGTAAGAAAAAAAAGTTTTAGGAATCCTTTCGGAAAAAAAATGTCATCACATTTTGTCTTATTTTTCTTTGAAAGGATGTAACATCCACGTGATGTACTATAGCAGATTAATCAAAATTTTAGGTAGCAGGACATGATTCTAGGTTGGGGGTGCATGTGTAACTAGTAATCATAAACTGTCCTCTCTTCTACCTCCATTGCATCCTCCTCCACATACAGAAACAGATCCCCATGCCATGCTCACTCCCATTCTTCATCATAATCAGAGGCCTCTTTTTTTTTTTTTTTTTAAAAGTCGGGTTCCAGACCAAAAAATTTCCATCATGTTGTATTGATCAATTGTCTCGTCTATTACATAGATTCCTAATCTATTACAGAATCCCTACGAGAATCTATCACAGATCAGGAACTGGTACACTTCCTCTAGGAGTTTCACCCATGGAAGAAGTGGCGAGGCTAGGGCAAAGGGAAGGGGGTCATTCAACCCCCTTGAATTTTGAAATGTGTCAATTTTAGTACCTTCA
This sequence comes from Campanula takesimana, assembly GCA_026119855.1. Taxonomy (NCBI): domain Eukaryota; kingdom Viridiplantae; phylum Streptophyta; class Magnoliopsida; order Asterales; family Campanulaceae; genus Campanula; species Campanula takesimana. The sequence continues at coordinate 428,783 of JAOWBW010000083.1, read as the reverse complement.
AATTTTAGAAAATGACATTTACTACAAAAAATGATGAATTTATGCACTATTCGACCCCTTGTATACTAAATTTGTAAACCTCAACAATAATACTTATCCCCAAGCAACCTTGACCCCCCTTTTCAAAAAATCATGGCTTCGCCACTGCATGGAAGACGCATACTTGCACCTGAAAATAAGGGTTCTCCACACCTCCCCAAGGGGAGTCAAACTCAGGACCTCCCCTAAGGAAGACCCTTTACCCACTCACACATACCGCTAGGCCAAGAGGCCAGAGGCCTCCTTTCAAACTGTTGTATTATCACTCTTCAATACTTCCTCTGTCCTATTTTAAGAGTCAAAAATTTCCTTAAAAGGCGTCCCACTTTAAGAGTCAAAATCTTAAAATGGAAAGTGAGTCCTACATGTCATACTCACAACAATTATCCACTAACTCTTTTCTACTCCACTTTCTCTCTCCTACCCAACTATCAACACTCACAAACTAGGGGTGTCAGTGGTTCGGTTTGAACCATGGTCTGAGACCGAACCGAACCAAACCGTATGCTTTGGTTCGATTTGCACACTAGTGGTTCAGCTTGGGTCTTGAAAATCAAAAAATCGTGTGGTTTGGTTCAGCTCACGGTCTCACCCTTTCAAACCGAACCAAACCAAACTGATCAAACCGAACCGATAAACTGAACCGAGGAACCAAACCACTTAGCCGAACCAGGTAACTGTTGGACCGTTGCTTTACCCGGGTGATAAGAGATTGTACAATCATAATCCTTCAATAGCTCCATCCATCTTCTTTGCCTGTTATTCAACTCTTTTTGGGAGAAAAGGTACTTCAAACTTTGATGATCGGTAAAAATCTCAAATTTGGCTCCGTAAAGATAATGTTTCCACTTGTGCAACGCAAAGACAATAGCCGCATGCTCCATGTCATGGGTAGGATAATTTTGTTCACTCGGAGTCAACTTTCTTGAAGCATACGCAATCACCCTTCCGTTTTGCATTAACACACACCCGAGGCCTTCTTTAGAAGCATCGCTATAAATTACCAAATCATCATTTCCATTAGGAAGCACAAGGATAGGAGCTGTAGTCAACCTTTTCTTCAACTCTTCAAAGCTAGCTTGACACCTGTCATCCCACAGATACGGTACATTCTTTCGAGTCAACTGAGTCAATGGAGTAGCAATTTTAGAAAACCCCTCGATAAATCTTCTATAATACCCGGCTAGACCGAAGAAACTTCGAATCTCCGTAACTGATTCAGGCTTCTTCAATTCACAATAGCTTCAATCTTGGAAGGATCTACGGATATTCCTCTATTAGAAACCACGTGCCCCAGAAAAGATACTTCCTCGAGCCAAAAAGCACACTTACTGAATTTCGCAAACAGTTGCTTCTCACGAAGAACAGATAAAACCATTCGCAAGTGCTGCTCGTGCTCCTCCTTAGACTTGGAATACACAATAATGTCATCAATAAATACAACCACGAAGGTGTCAAGATAAGGCTTGAAAACCCGATTCATCATATCCATGAAAACAGCCGGAGCATTAGTCAACCCGAAAGGCATAACAAGAAACTCGTAATGACCATACCTACTACGGAAAGCAGTCTTAGAAATATCCTCAGAACGGATCTTTAACTGATGATACCCACTCCTCATGTCAAGCTTTGAAAAGACGACTGACCCTTGGAGTTGATCAAACAAGTCGTCAATGTGAGGGAGAGGATACTTATTCTTTACGGTTACCTGATTCAGCTTCCTTTAGTCGATGCATAGTCTCAAAGACCCATCTTTCTTCTTGACAAACAATACAGGAGCTCCCCACGGTGATACACTAGGACGGATGAATCCCCGATCATGTAACTCTTGTAATTGCACCTTCAATTCTTTTAGTTCAGCTGGAGCCATTCTATAAGGTGCTTCAGATATGGGGGTAGTACCTGGAATCAAGTCAATACCAAACTCGATCTCTCTATCGGGAGGCATAGAATATTCAGAAGAGAACACATCAGGAAACTCTTTAACAACATTCACATCTTCTACTTTAGGAGACTTTTTAGTAGTATCCAAAACACAAGCCAAATACCCCAGACAACCACGGTGCAATAGCCTCCTAGCTTTCACATAAGAAATAATACGAATTCCCTTACCAAAAGAAGTTGCCTCAAAAGTAAACACAGGCACACTAGGGATAGAAAACGTAACCACTTTTTTAAAACAATCAACAGAGGCATGATATTTACTTAACCAATCCATACCCAAAATAACATCAAAGTCTTGCAATGGCAAAATAACTAGATCAGCAAGTAAAACATGCTCACTAATATGCACATCACAATCACGCAACACCTTGTCAGCTATCAAACAATTTCCCATAGGAGTCGACACTTCTAGCACATAAGGCAAAGACTCAAAGGAAGAATGCAATCGAGATGCAAAAGACACAGAAACATATGAATGCGATGAGCCGGGGTCTATAAGTGCACGTGCCCTCAAACTGGACATAGAAATTATACCTCCTATCACGGTGGAAGCATCCGAAGCTTGTTGTTGATTGATTGCAAACACACGACCTTGAACCATTGGTTTTCCCGAGGCATCCCTTTTCTGACCCTGAGATGGTCCAACACCACTCCCCGATGGTTGACCCCCCAATCTCGTGCAATTTCTTTGAAAATGGCCAAGTTGCCCACAATTCAAACACTTTCCTTGTTTCTTCCAACACCGGTCCTCATTGTGCCCTTCCCTCTGACAATAATTACATACTCTCTTGCTTTGACCCCCAGAGAAATTGCTTTGATTTCTAACAATCGGTTGTCCTTGTGGTTGTCCTCTAAATGGGGTTGAAGTCCCTTGTCCTCCACGATTATCATTCCTTTGTGGTTGTGGTCTACCTTGCCTTCCAGCACTTGTTAATTCCACCTTCCTCTTGTGTTCTTCAATGTCGTGCTCCACTTGATAAGCTCGATCAACTGCATCTTGAAATTCTTGTAGCTTGTGGGACACCAATTGAGTTCGGATCACTGTTTTTAAACCCTTAACAAATCTTGTTGCCTTTCTCTCCTCTGTTGCAATCAAATGAGTACAATACCTTGATAACTCCGTGACCTTGGCTGCATACTGAGCCACCGACATTGAATTCTGTTCCAAGCTAAGAAATTCCACTTCCTTCCGGTCTTGATCCACCCTTGGAATAAAATGTTCCTTGAACTTCCTCAGAAAATTTGCCCAAGTATATGGTACATGAGCTTCATCCCAACTAGCCTTCAGTGTTCTCCACCAGTACTCCGCAGCTCCACTCAACTTGTAGGTAGCAAACCTAACTCGATCTTCTTCAGTACATACTAAGACATCAAATATCTTCTCCATGGATTCAATCCATCTCTCAACTTTGGTCACATCTGGTTCACCATCATAGCCGGTTGGTTTCATCTTTTAAAACTGTTCTAGACCATACCTCGGAGGTGCATGCTCTCCTCTCTGCCTCTGATCATGGATTGTTTTCATTGCAGCCTCGAACATCCCTTGAAACATAGCTCGAGCTTCTTCCCTTACATTACCCTGGCCTGCAGTACCAGACTGTTCACCCTCATTTTCCGGCATTTTTACTGAGTACCTGCATAAAACACTCAACGTTACTCACTCCATACTCAACTACCCTCCTAGGTCACTTAGTCATTCTAGACCATCTACAACCTAGCTCTGATACCAACTGTCGCGCCCCGACCCGTGGTCCTACTTGGCCCCACGTTCGGGACACGCACGGAAGACGTCATAAAACATTTTAGGAAATTTTTTCGAAATATACTTTCTATAAAAAGGGTTCACACAACCAAATCGATACTAAAACATGACTTCAAGTCACAAAATAACCTTTCACAAACAAGTACTAAGCCACTTGGCTACAACTACTAACTTTACTTACTTAATTACAAACACGAACATCTACTAAAAGAGATGATACAAACCAAGTCACGGGTATACTACCCAAAAGGTATTACATTTACATAATGTATCCTTTACTTACACAACCTTTCCCATAATTACTTACCCAAAGATCTCCTCGACGTCCTCCCAGTGTGTGTGAACTATCCCCTGGGCTCCTTCTTATCTAAAACGGTAAACAAATAAAGGGTGAGAATAAATCTCAGTAAGTTACTAAAATGCAACTACATTACATGCTAATATGATAAACATAAAGGAGCAATGCCACAAATGATCATATAGCACATAGCACATAATATGAGAGGCTCCCTATCGCCAACCGTCCCATACCGGTTGGAAATAACGACCAACTCATCATACAACACATAAAGCGGAAATAAACACTCATACGTGGATACTAAGCCGAGGTTCTCAAACCAAACAATAGCCATCTGAGAGGCATCAACTGAGCAGCATCGAAGAGCTGAAACGGGTTCCGGAACCAAACAACAACAACAACAACAACAACGGGGAAAATGACACAAAGTCATAACCCAAAGTGCCCAACCTTTGGCCCAAGGAAGGGGGTTAAAAATGGGAAACCAATGATAGGAGCCTTATAATGTACTTGGCTCGTGAGACCATTATAATCCCTATCACTGCCCAAACACACACAAAAGTACCAGCTGGACTTTACACGCAAGCACCATATAGAAATACATGCTTAAACAACAATCAGGGACAATGATTCCAATGTAGGGAACCATGCCAAACACATCAAGAAGATGAACTATTCCAACACATTACAAAGTGTTCAACAATGCTCACATAATCAATTACTAACATTTCACAACACTTGTGTACACAAAGGTACCACTTCTACCACATTAGTGATCCACAACAATCATCTAACTACTTTAGAACACTACCCAAAACCTAGACCAAGATTGACCTCTAAATCACTTGGTTTGGAAAACTCTCAACTTTTCAGATAATTGGGCGGTCGCCCAAACAGGGATGTGCGGCCGCCCAAAATGCTCTGTTCCATGAAGAAAACCCTTCAGATAGATGTGCGGCCACGTCCATTTTTGGGCGGCCGCCCACATCACCTGGCAGACCAAAACTTAACCAAAGTTCACTCCTTTCGGTTCACAACCCAAAACTTCTAATACTTGCAACACTTAACATCTACAACTTACACAAATGCTAACACTCAGCATAAGAACAATACTAACACCAACTTCTATAGCATTCTCAACAATAACAAGCTATGTAACAAGCTCTTACTACTCCCTCTGTCCCAAAATTACAAGTATAAATAAAACATACCAAAACATTGTTTTATCACATATAAAGCATACTTATGACCATTTTAACATTTAAAGGGGAATTAGTAACTTACCTATTTTCCGGAAAAAGTGTCAAGAAAAATAATATTGATCGGTAGATATGATCTAATCAACACCCTGAACATTTATATGTAATTAGATTTGAAAAATGAGTAGTAATTAAAAAGAAGGAAAATAAAAAATGAAGAAACCTTACCTTTACTTCTTTCTTCAACAATAGAGGTAGCAAAAGAGGAAAGTTACTATGTGTTTGGGTGAGTTCATGCGCAGAGAGAGAAAGGAAGCAAAGTAAGAGTGATTTTACTATATATAGTCATTCTCCTAAGGTCCTTCAACTTTCAACTTCTTACAACTAAACCCCCATGCTTATACTTCCATAAGACACCCTATAGTTTTAACTACACCCATTTACTCCAAAACAATGTTATAACTAACAATTATATTAACACATATAATCAAATAAAATGTGCAAATTCATATAAGATGATGCAACACATCAAATGCACACATAATTTTAACTTCAAATTATCAAAATATAAAATAAATATTAGAATAAATAAAACGAATTTTGGGGTCGTTACATTCTTCCTCTCCCCATCGCCTCCCTCCTCCTCCTCCGCCTCCGCCTCCCTCCTCCTTCGCCTCAAGCCTACCTTGTTATCATGTTCTTAATCGTATTGGTCCCTCTCTTTTCCGGCTAGTTGCAAGTCGGAACCCTAACCCTAGCCGGTGTTTGCTTTACTATCGGCCTCTCACTTTTCTGGTAATTCAAACTGGTTTATTCTGTTCATTTTGGTGATTTGCAATTAAAGTATCTTAATTCCTAACATTATTCTTCAATTTGTTGTAAGCTAGGGCTTGCAACTTGCAACCGATCTTCTGCTTTCAGCCATGGATGATGACATTAACTCCAGCGTAAGATTTCTTCAAAATCTCTCTTTTTTATATAATTTTCGTTGGTACCCCATTGTCTTCAAAATCTCACTTTTCTGGTAATTCAAACTGGTCTGCTGGTCTGGGTTCTGATCTGCTGGTCTGGACTGTGGTTTGGACCGTGGTTTGAACCGCAGTCTGAACCGGAAAATCAAACCACGGTTTAAGCTGAACCGAACTGAAATTTGATGGTTTGGTTTGGTCTGGTTTGAATTTTTCAACGGTTCAGTTCGGTTTGGGATTTTTCCAAACTGATGACTAGTGGTTTGGTCTCTAAATCCTCCCAAACCGAATCATTTACACCCCTACTCACAACACATCACTTTTTCCTTAATTCTTGAGCCCACCCATTTTTTGACTCTTAAAATGGGACGGAGATAGTACATCAATACATTTATAAATCAAAGGCAAATTATTTTTAAAAATAGCGAATTTATTTTAAATTAATTTATTTTTAATATAACTTTTATACTTTTATTATGAGTATTACTCTTTCCGTTTGCAATGATTCATATCCCTTCGGTCCTTTAACTATGTGCACAAATTTCTTTTTTGGGCGTCCCATTGATAGCTAAGACTTTTTTAAAATGATAAAAAATCTTTACTATTCCTCACACTCATTCTCTCTCATACTCACAACATCAATCAACCTACTATTTCCTACACCACTTTCTCTCTCTTACTTCACTTTTCACGCTCACAACAAATACCCACTACTATTCATCATTTAATTCCCGTATACAACATATTTTATAATTTGATACGCTTCGGATCGGATCGGGTTTCCTTGTTTACGGGTCGGGTCGGGTCACTCCCTTTGGCATTAAGGGCGGGTTCGGTTTTTGCAAAACCCGCCCCGTTGCCATCCCTAGCCTGGAGTACTATTTAAGACATCATGCATGCCAAAATATTAGTTATAAAATTTATTTGAAATATTTTTATTTTACTCTTTTGTCCCAAAAATAAACGATTAATTTTAAAAGAGTTTTGTCTAAAAAAGTAATGATCTTTTTGCAAAAAAACTGTTTTTAAATATTTTTACTGAAATTTTTCTCTATTCCTTATATACTTTCAAAATTAGAATTTTGAAAATGGAATGGATTGCCAAAAATTTCATACGTTTTCTTTAGAAAATTTAGAAAAAAATGGGTTTTTAAAATTTCTTTTGAATAAAAAACGGAATTTATTTTGAGACAATGATAGTAAGACTTTAATTTTAAATAAGATTAGACTAAAATTTAGGCTCCTAAATGCATTTTTAGGACTGATATGGGAGCATCATTTTAGTGTACCAAACATTAATACTCTCTCTATCCCATTTGAAACTTTACCATTTTGGTGATGGCACACAAATTAAGAAAAGTGATGAGTGTAAGAAGGCTTGTGAGAGAGAAGAAGTTAGTGGGTATGACAAGTGATGCTTATAATTTAAATATGTGAGAGGGAAAAGTTAGTGGGTATGACAAGTGGACCCCTTAATTTAAGTCTGTGAGAGGAAGAAGTGAGTGGGTATGACAAGTGGGGCCTACATTATTTATCATTTTAGGAAAGGATGAAGCTTTCAACGGGATACCCATTTGAGTAAAGGGTGAAACTTCAAATGAGACGGAGGGAGTATGGTGCAAGGCTCGCCAAAAGTAATTTGAATAATTGCTACTCCTCGTGAAACGCCAGTCCAATTATCATATGCTTTCAAAGCTAAAGATAAAGTTAAAAGCTAAAAATGGATTGGAATAATAATCATTATCATCATCGTACCAAATTTTTTTTTTTTTTTTTCCCTCTCTTAACTAATTAGCAAACTTTGCATTGGTTAAAAAATCAAATAACACAAACCAGCAAACTACTTCTCATGGACATTAGAGTCACCTCATTTTTTTTTTCGACGAAAGAGATGTGTCCGAGCTCGGTAGGACCCACAAAAATTTACTAATTCTCATGGACATTATCAATTAGTTTTAAAGTATAACTTTTAATATAGTCTATTATCAGTTTAGTTTATATCATGCTAACTTTTAGATCTCTGTACTTTTTATCCAATTCAATTTCTAAGATAAATTTCATAAGAAGCTAATTATATACTACTTCCGTTCTTCTTTAATTTATAAAAATTAGTTTTGACACAAGAATTAGGAAAATGATTGAAAAAAATGATGTGTTGTGAGTGTAGATAGTTGGGTAAGAGAGAGGAAGTGGGGTAAGGAATAGCAAATAGGTAGTAGTTATTAGTATGACAAGTGAGTCTCGTTATCTAACAAATAATAAAAAGTTTCCACTTTTTATATTTTTTAAATTAAAATGACAATTTTGTAGATAAAAGGGTGACAAAGGGAGTATTTCCTTATTCAATAAGACCCACTTGTCATACTCACAAATCACAATAACTATTCACAACCCCACTTTCTTTCTTACACTTTACTTTTCATACTAGCAGCTAGAGCTGTTATACGAACCGAGATGGCTCGAGCTCGGCTCGGGCTCGGCTCGTGAAAGCTTGAGATCGAGTGAGCTCGAGGTGTATCTCGAGTCGAGGTCGAATTGATTGTCAAGCTCGTTTTTGTTATCGAGCCGACCGTGTTCGACTCGTTTAGCTCGTTAAAAGCTCGAGTTTGGCTCGATAAGCTCATTAAACTTGAATTTCTGTTTTCGAACGGCTCGATAAGCTCGTTAAGACCATATATTTCTTTAAAAAAAAAGGCTGAGCTCGGCTCGTTAAAACTCGAGTTCGATATCGGCTCGTTAAAACTCGAGTTCGATATCGACTTGAGTTGTTTGCGAGCAGCTCGCGAGCTCGATTCGACCCGAGCTCGAAAAAGCAAGTGGGCTCGAGATCGATAAAAGCTCGAGCTCGATAAGTTTTAAACGAGCTCGAGCTCGACACCCAAAAGCTCGACTCGTCTCGTTTACGGCCCTACTAGCAACAACTACCCAATACTATTCCATCTTTAATTACCCTGCATCCCTAATTTTGTGCACATTATTATGAGACGGGGATAATATTTAATTTTTATTATTCTCTTATTTTTCCCATTCTAATTGTCATATTCACTTACTTAATTGTTGGTCCCATTTGTAAATCTTACTTGACTTATCTTATTCACAACCTCTTTTTCACACAAATACTTTTGAATATATACATCTCTAATTAATCTCATACAAAAAAAAAATGGTTGATAACTTTTAATTTAAGATTAAACATTATATGAAGGATTAATGACAATTTAGACCCTGAAGTATGTTACCACCCTTCCAATCGAGCCCTGACTGTCTTTTTTCATCAGATCAGACCTTGATGTGATTGGCAGTTAAGGACTTTTTGACGGAATTCGTTAAAAACCCAGTTAAAAAGCATGTGCCATGCACATGAATAACGAGATTGGGTAGTTTGAATTGTCAATAACTTTTAAGGGGGTAGATCGACATATTTTAAAAAGGAGGGTGGAGAAAAAAAGAAAATAAATGTATACCCTACTTCATTTTCCCTCGTCGCCCTCACGCGCACACACACTCTTTCCCCTATCTGACAGACCACCGGCCATCATCCCCAGCAATCTCCGGCGGCCACCGGCTCTTCCCTGTGCAGTCCTTCCTCTCTTTAACCCACCAATTCTCTTCCCTCCCACCGACACATATTTATCTCCCCCTTTTTCCCTCATACCCTCTCACCTTCCAGATCTGTCCGTGAGGTAACCTAAAGATCAAAGATTGGCTTCCGATAAGTCGGAATATGGTACTATGGAAGTCCAATTCAATCAGTCATTTGGATTGGAAACCAAGATAGCCCAATTTCTGGAAACGCCGGAAATGTGTATGAATTTATTCAAAAAATGTTCGGAGCCGGTTGAGAAGTGTTTCATTGGTGCTAAAATCGATAAATCAAATGTTCATGAAGTTGTTCTTGTTGACGGATCGACCCGAATTCCTAAAGTACAACAAGTTTTGCAGGATTTCTTCAATGGAAAAGAGCTTTGCAAGAGCATAAACCCAGATGAGGTAGTGGCGTATAGGCGGCAGTACAGGCGGCGATTTTGTCCGGAGAAGGTGACGAGAAGTATCAATATTTGTTGCTACTGGATGTTACCCCTCTCTGCCTCGGACTTGAAACCGTCGGCGGAGTTATGACGGTGTTAATTCCGAGGAACACCACAATTCCAACCAAAAAAAGCAATTTTTTTTACTTACTCCGACAATCAGCTAGGTGTTCTTATTCAGGTTTATGAAGGAGAAAGAGCAAAAACTAAGAATAATAATCTGCTCGGAAAATTTGGGTTGACCGGAATCTCGCCAGCTCCAAGAAGGGTTCAGATTAATGTCTCTTGGTTTTTGTCATTTTTTTTTCAAAAATTTTGGGGTTAGCAGTATGTATGTACTAGAGTATTACTTGAGCTAGTTCAATAAAGAGCATCCAGTGTGGTATGGCAAACCGGACCGGAACCGGACCGAAAATCTCTTGTTTTTCAATAATTTTAAAGGCGGGGACCAGAACCGGACCGGAACCGAAGCCTAACCGGAACCGGATTGTGCCAACCGGAACCGGAACCGGGGTAAGCGCGGACCGGTTCAGGGTCACATATATGACGAACCAGAACCGGCGGTTCCGAACCGGAACCGGGCCCGGAACCGGTTTTGGCCATCCCTAGTTTCAACCCCCAAAAACATTCAACTACCTTAATATCACTCCACCTCATCTTCTCTCTCCATCCACTTAATCATTCAACTACCCTCTCAACTACACCCCCACAACAACTAGTTTAGTTTAAAATTCAACTCCTCCCAACTCATCATTCTATATCCCACCACTTTTATTTTATTTATAATCTTTATTTTTATGATTAATAAAATAATAATAATATATATAATTAAAAAATACTCCCTCCGTCCCAGCTCACTTGAGACTTTTTGACCAAAACTGGTCAACTTAAGGTCGATTTGACCAACACTTTATAGAAATATTTATGTTCCAAAAAAAATTTTAAAAATTGTTATTGAGAGGATTTTTAATGGTGATCATTTTACATTTTTTTTATTTTTATTTGGATCAAAAATATTTCTATAAAGTGTTGGTCAAACCGACCTTAAGTTGACCAGTTTTGGTCAAAAAGTCTCAAGTGAGCTGGGACAGAGGGAGTAAATGATTACTATTATTATTTATAAATTCGAGATTTTTTTAATTTTTTTAATTTTTTAATTCACACTTAATTAATTTCTTTTAATGGCAATTGAATAAATACGAGAATTTTTTAATTTTATTATAAATAAGAAAAGTTACAATAAACTTAGCTCGCTCCACAAGTGATGAAAAACAAATAAGCATACGATACATAGGCTCGACTGACAGTGCAATAAAATTATTAAATCACTAATTTCCGAACTTTGCCCATATGTGTTTGACTAGATCCTTCTGCAATTGTTGATGAGCCCTTTGATCACGCAAATCCGATCTAGTACGTACATGATTTTCAAATGTTGGTAATACCTCAGTCGAGAATGGTTGCTTTGTACTAGACCCACTTGCCTCGGGATGATCCTGATAGTCAAGCCAATTTTGAGAATATGTATCCCGTTCATCCTCAACAATCATATTATGTAATATGATACATGCTCTCATGATCATAGCCAAGTCCGCTATCTCCCACATTCGAGCTGGTTCTCGAATGATTTTAAACCGAGCTTGGAGCACTCCAAATGCATGTTCTATATCCTTCCGATATGCCTCTTGATATTTTGCAAATAGCTTGTCTTCTTCACTTTGAGGAAGTTTAACGGATTTGACGAAGGTCGGATAAGAGGGGTAGATACCGTCAGCAAGATAATATGGCATATTATACTGACGTTCATTCACAAAGAAATTGACTCGTGGAGTATTTCCTGCTTCAAGATCATCGAAAACTGGCGATCGGTCCAGAACATTTATATCGTTTAATGTGCCCGGACATCCAAAAAAGGCATGCCAGATCCATAAATCATGACTTGCAACGGCTTCAAGAATAACTGTGGTGGTTCCCTTATCACCTCTAGTAAATTGACCTTGCCAACTACTAGGACAATTTTTCCACTCCCAGTGCATGCAATCAATACTCCCGATCATCCCTAGGAACCCCCGCTTCTCACTGACCTCAAGTATTCTTTGCAGGTCAGCTTCGTTTGGGGCTCTCAAGTACTCTTGCTCATACAATTGAATGACCTCCTTGCAGAATCTCCGTAATGCCTCCGACGCTGTAGTTTTCCCTATTTTAATGGAAAAATTACAACTTTATGCCATGTACCAAGCTTTTAGTTACAAAAAGGATAAGGTACTTTAGTTTGAAAACATAATCCTACGTACTTTCATATTCGTTTACAATTTATGCAACCCCATTATATGATGTTAAATTTTATTAACAGAATGCTTTTGTGGTCAATCCAAAACTAACCCCATTAAAGATTTAACGGGTTTTGAACCACACTACCACCAAAGCAAACCCAGATAAAAAATGGGGGGAGGGGGATCTGACCTGAATAGGGATTGTGTTTAGCTGCTATTTCTCTGAAAATTAATGAGGTGACAGCATTGGTTGCATATCGCTGATTTGCGTTGTGTTTGATGACAAGCCTGCTGTGCATCTTGGGTTGATGATTTTCTTTATGTTTTCGCCGGAGAAGAAGAAGGGTCGCCGGATCTTAGCTTTCTTCCATGGATTCCGGCGACTACCTTGCATAACGTTGATTTGCATTGTGTTTGATGACAAGCCCGCTGTGCATCTTGGGTTGATGATTTTCTTCATGTTTTCGCTGGAGAAGAAGAAGGGTCGCCGGATCTTAGCTTTCTTCCATTGATTCCGGCGACTTCCTTGGTGGTGGTGTTGACGTTAATGATGGTGGCGGTGGTGTGTTGAAGACTTTGGAAGATGAATACAAAAGGATGAAATGGGTCAGAAATGAGTGTGTTAATTTTTTTTTATTTTTTAATTATTTTTTTTTTAACTGTGTTGGCGTTCTATCGTTAGTATATTTAACGAAAAAAAATCATGTTAATATTTCTGTTATTTTTTTAACGTCCGTTAGGATAAAAAATAGTGCGTTGCATAATTGCAACCAATGGAAAAAGTACGTATATTTAAGATGCAAGTTTGTGGTACATTGCATTAATTGTAACTAAAACTAAAGTACGTGGTATATTTTTGTCGATTGGCATTCATCAATAGCATCGGCGGACATACCATATGCTAACAATCACATGGCTGCGGTACATTTTGCTAATGGAGATAGGCCTTCTCTGCCGGAACAATCGAACCTTTGTGTGAAGTAGCTGTCATGGCTTGAAATATCCTGGACGATACGGAGGAATACATGTTTCTGCATCCGATATGGTCGCCGAAAAGAATCTTTATACATAGCATTTTTGGAAAAGTAGTCATCAATCAGGCTCTTATTGTGAAAAGTGTGATCTCTTTTCAAAATTTTCGAGTTTTTTTTCGAAGTTTTATCATCAAAAAACTCGTTCATGATAAAACTCTCCTCAATTTCAAGTTGCCTTTTGTAGGCTTCGACATCAAAAGGAAGAAATCCGGATGGATCCATTGATGTAGGAGGAAGGAAAGGAGAGAGTGTTTGATGTAGGAAGAAGGAAAGAAGAATGTGTTTGGTGTAGGAAGAATGAAAGAAGAGGGTGTTATTTATAAGAAAATGAGTGGTTGAGGTTGACGGATTTGAAGCTTCAATTGAATTGAGTTAGTTAAAGGATAACAAATGAGTGGTCGTGGTTGACGGATTTGAAGCTTCAATTCAATTGAGTTAATTGACGGACTCCAATAATTGAATTACATAGATTTAATTAAAAGGTAAAGTTACATACTGAGAATCTTGAAAGTAGTACATCAGTGCAGAAAATTGACATAAAGCTAAAAAACACACATTAATTGCCAAACAGCTCGTTAGTCAACATTTCAAAAAGCTGTCGTTGATGATGATCGCGAGACTCCATTTGACTCAACTGCATCCACATTTTCCTATTTTTAGCTCGAGTCTTGTTAAGGGCAATATTGTTTGCCTTCTCTTGTTCTGAGACTAAGTTGTCCATTCGTTCCAATTCTTTCTCTTTGAATTGTTTGAATTCTGACCACTTTTGTTCCTTTACCGGTGATAACCCCACTTTTTTCTTCGCTGCCTTTTTCTTAGCTTCCTCCCTTCCCATAGGTCGAGGAATGGATCCAACCGAGCTTGAATCACCTACATCACCTTCATGTGCTCTCTTAGATCCACTGCTACCAGATTCGGTATTTCCTCCAACCTGACTTGCGTAGCGTGGTTGATCTCGGGTAGCTTTCCACTCTTCCATCAAATTAAAAGTGCTATTGTTAGCACTTTTATATAATTCGTGAGCTTTTGCCAAAACATCATTCTCCTACCACCCGCTTTGTTGCATACGCTTAGCGTTATCGTATGCACCTACCCATTTGCCCAATTTGGCGTTTATATAATTGTGACGATTTTTGCATGAAACAACGTCACGGGGAGGGTTAAATTCACAATGTTCGTTACAATATTCTGCAATCTTACCCCAAAACGCTTCACTCTTCTGATTTTTTCCGACAACACTGTCGGTTCCAAACTTAATCCACCCACTGATTAGCACTATATTGTCCTTCGTGCTCCATTTGACAATTTTTCTCCGACTAGTGGTTGAACCTCCTGCATCTGGAGTTGGAGTAGCTTCATCAGCACCGCTATTGCTACCCAGAACCATTTGTGTTGAATATTCGGGATATTCTAATTCTTGAGAGGGTGGTGGTGGTGGTGGAGGTCGTTGAAATTGCATACCATAATATGGATTCCATGTGGGTACAGCTGAAGGCATGGCATTTGGCTGATAATAAAATTGTGGGACATTTTGAGGACGTGGTTGGTTAGAAAATTGATTTGGCGATTGAAAATCGTTAGAATTATAGTAATTTGGTGGAAAATTACTTGAATTGTGAGTGTTGAAATAAGGATTATTGGGATCCATTTCACTAAAAAGATGATGAATATTTTAAAAAATAAGGGGTTAAAGAAGGATAATTAAGATTTTTTGAGAGAAAAGAGAGGTTTTTTTTTTGGTGTCCAAATAAAATGAAAGTTATATCAATTTATAGAGAAAAAAGTTCCAGAATTTTCAAAAAAAAAAAAAAAAAAGCTGTAAAATAATTGAGCTTGGAAATTTGAGTTGAAAATAAAATCTAAAAATATGGGGAACCAATCATATCTCGCCATGTGTAAATTCCAGCAAAAAAAAAAAAAAGGCCAAACACGCCTTGTCTGCGCGTGTAAGCCACGCGCGCATGTCGGCCCAATCGGCAGCTGACGCGTGGCAATGTGTGGTCCCCCTTTTTATTCTCCAACAGGGTTGAGAACTCTCAATCCCTCCCCCTTCAACCCCTCCTCTCAACCCCTTATTACACCAACTAAACTAACTAACTCCCTCTCAACTACCTTATTGCCCATGGTCTTAGTTTGATTTCAGCCCTTTTAAGTTAAGAATTTTCATTTAAGCCCCTTAATATTTTAATACTTTTTAATCCTTTAAGTTTCAAAATTTTCACTTAACCCTTAATAGCTAATATCAATTCAAAGTCACCCAATCGGTTCGTCACGTGCCAAGCACATGCTACATAACTGACTTTTCTAACGAAATCCGTCCAAAAGGCCCTAACTGGTGAAAATGAATTACCCCAAGGTTGAAATTGATGAAAAAAGACAGTTAGGGCTTGATGGGAAGAGTGATAACATACTTCAGGGTCTAAATTGTCATTAACCCTTATATTTATATGAAGTTAAGGTTAATAAGATATTTCTCCCTCGGAAAATAAAAAAGGTCCAATTTTAAATTCTGTTGTCAATTTAAGCAGATCCAAGTCAAAGTTTTCCAAAAATAATACTCCTTTTGTCTCAGTTTGTTTCAGAAAGATAATCTCATTTTGATTTTTTATGGTCAACAAAAATAAACTTTGACCAAACATTAGTGTCAATTTAATGATTACAATGGAATTTTAAAAATTGTTATTGATAAATAAATTAATGATTAATCAATTACAAATTTTAAAATTTCACTGGAATGATTAGATAGTCACCAATAGTGGTCAAAGTTCATTTTGTTGACTATAAAAAATCAAAATGTGACTCTTTTTCTGGAACAGAGGGAGTATTTTTTTTTTGAAAAATAAATTTAACTTGGTTAATAACGAGAATTAATGAATTATCTTTTCAAGTTGGTGTATTTATATTTTTTCAAAAAAAAAAATGTTGGTGTATTTATTTATTTTCATTCAAATAGATGGCACACATCCCAATAGAGTGGAGTGAGTATGCCCAATAGTAGGAGTAATGTTTTATCAGGAATTAAATCCCAGTAATGAATCGTCCTTCATTATTATGACTTTAGTGCTCCCTGATTATTGTACCTCTCCAGCTGTCTCTTACTCATCAAGCTTAAAAACAACAACAAAAAAATAAAAAAAATCCATACCTAAAAAGCAAAAGCTTCATTATTCTTTCACCTCCTCCCAGTTATTCTATGCCGACATGGCTAAAACTAAATTACTTTACTAACTCTGTCCGTAAATGTGTCCAAATTTCATTTTAAGGGATACTAAAAATCTCAACTTTTTGAACAATTTGGTAACAACGATTCATATATAATCTTGTAATTTCTTTCCAAACCTTTAGTTTTGCACGTATAAAGAAACCAGTGAAAAAAATTCGGAAAAAAACGTTTAGGGAGAAAGTTATGTTAAAAAAAGACACTCATTTAGGGACAAAGATTTCTTGAAAATGGACACTCATTTAGGGACAGAGGGAGTAGTTAATTTTGAGCTAAAATATTTAAAGTATAGTTTTATCTTTTATAAAATAGGAGAAAATAGGAAAGAGAAAGTGGGTAGAGAATTTTTATTGAGAGAATGACAAATGGGTCACATAGCTTATTTTAAATAATAAAGCAACTAACAGCCTTAGTATGAAATAATTCAAAAAGAAAAATAAAAATTTTAGTCTTAGACGGTGGGGTGGGAGGGAGGGAGTATGGAATTTCAAAGATATTCTTAGTTTTTAATGAGACGAAGCAAAAAGTACTACTCTACTACCTCTATGTCGATATAAATATCATTTTTGACATTATAATAATTTTATTTTATACTTTTTTTTTACATTGGTAAAAATGCACAATAACGATAGCTTTATTTAGAATGTGATATTATACAACAGTTATTATGAGTCAAAATAGTGTTAGCATTAAGTCATTAACCAATGAGCAGGGGTGGGCTTATGTTTATAGGTGTGGGTGCAAGTGCACTTGGTAAAATTCCAGCTCAAGTTAAAAAAAAAGTCCTGATTATTTTGATTATATACACTGAAATGCCTGATTTTTTAAATCTAGTTTATCCATTTCAATAAATAAAATATCGACCATTAACAAAAAAAATACTCACTCTGTCCCAGAAAGATAATCTTATTTTGATTTTTTATAGTCTAACAAAAATGAACTTTGACCAACCATTGGTGACGATCTAATCATTTTAGTGAAATTCTAAAATTTGTAATTGATAAATCATTAAGTTATTTATCAATAACAATTTTTAGAATTTTATTATATTCATTAATTTGATACTAATATTTGGTCAAAGTTTATTTTTGTTGACCATAAAAAATCAAAACGAGACTACATTTCCGAGACAAAGGGAGTATAATTATGCAACATTTGGGACTAGGTTCCCGGGTATGGAACCGCTGCACCGATATAAAAGTTGCACAACGTATTGTAAAACGGTTTTTACACAACGTTTTAGTGCACTACATAACGTAAAAACGACCGAAAAAGTGTTAGCTCCTAAAAAAACGTTTTACATTTGCAAATACACATTTTAAATTAGATAGAAAATGTTTTACAAAATATTATACAATTTTCACATCGATACAACGTGCACCTATCTAACGTATTATTGGTGCAGCGGTTCGAAATGAGAAGGTTCCCTGTCCCCATTTCCATGGATGAGTATCCCTGAAAATTTGAAAATGTAGGAGCAAAATATGGTTCCTTTTTAACTGCTACTGCAAATGACAACTGGACAGTACAGTGACCAGCTGTATAAGGACACGTGTTTCAATCTCAATGGGTTTCATCAGCCACTAATCCTTTTCCAATAGCGACTATTCATCATGTGTGTTCCCAACGGCTAGGATATTTGATTTTTATCCAGTCAGCTTTCCTTAGTCCTACGTGGAAGGTGAGGTGTAAATAAAATGAGTGAGCTGGCACTGTACAGAGTTGGGCCGATCTTCTCAAAGAAGCCATAACTCAATTGGCTATAAATTCACACATTTCTTCCATTGTCCCCTCCACTGAGCTTACAAATCTCTTCCCTCTCTCTCTCTATACGTATCTCTCTCTCTATATATACATATCTCTTCTCTCTCTAAAATGGGTTCTGTTTCATTGATGACAACAATGGGGTTAGGGATGGTGGTGATTGGAATGATCTTGGTGGGTTCAGTTAGCTCATCAAAATTTGATGATTTGTTTCAACCAAGTTGGGCTTTGGACCATTTTGAATATGAGGGTGAAACTTTGAAAATGAAGCTTGATAACTATTCTGGTATAGTTATAAATTTTATACTTTTTTTTTTATGAAATTCCCAATCATAAATCATGAAAATCATCCATTTTGGCCAATTGGGTCTTTTCTTTAAACCATTTCTGTCCCAAAATAAATGTTCATTTTTGTACTTTAACAAGCATTGATCATGCTAATTTTACTCAATTTTTGGTGTGTTATTGAAATTTCAGGAGCTGGATTTTCATCGAAGAGCAAGTATATGTTTGGGAAAGTCACTGTTCAGATCAAACTTGTGGAAGGAGATTCTGCTGGAACTGTCACTGCTTTCTATGTATAAATTCTTTAAAAATTTTGATTTTGATGATTATAATTTTTTTAATTTTCATCAAATGAAGCTTGATAACTAGTATTCTTTAAAACACACACACACACACAGTGGTTTCATTTTGATGATTATAATTTCACAAAGATAATTTTTCCTCTGTTTTTTGACTAAAGAAAAGGGTTAAATTATTGATTACTTCTTTTTTGTGGGTTTTAATTTGATTGAGCAGATGTCATCAGACGGTCCAAAACACCATGAATTTGATTTTGAGTTCTTGGGAAATACAACTGGGGAGCCTTATATTGTTCAGACAAATGTTTATGTTAATGGTGTTGGAAACAGAGAGCAAAGATTGAATCTTTGGTTTGACCCAACTAAAGACTTCCATTCCTATTCCATCCTCTGGAACCAGCGCCAAGTTGTGTAAGCTCCATCTACTCTCTCTCTATATCTATATCTATATCTATATCTATATCTATATCTATATCTATATATCTATATATACATATACATACAGTATACACATTCTATATATACATACTATATACATTCATGCAAACTTGGGATTCTGTTTTTTTATCTGTAAAGACAATGGCCAAAATGGGTAATCTTTTATTGTTTCAATTAAGTCAATTTCATAAAAGGACAGTTCAAGTCCTTTCCATGAAGGTACAAGTTAAGTTCATATGAGGGTATATCTGTAATTTCTTATATTTGTCATTATTTCAGATTTTTGGTTGATGAGACACCAATAAGGGTACACTCAAATTTGGAGCACAGAGGGATACCCTACCCAAAGGACCAACCAATGGGTGTGTACAGTTCAATTTGGAATGCTGATGATTGGGCTACCCAAGGGGGTCGGGTTAAAACCGATTGGACCCACGCCCCATTTATCGCATCTTATCGTGGTTTTGAAATCAATGGTTGTGAGTGCCCGACAACTGTAGCTGCAACTGACAATGCACGGAAGTGCACTAGCGGAGGATGGTGGGACCAACCTACAATGTCGGAGTTAAACCTTCATCAGAGCCATCAACTTTTGTGGGTCCGTGCCAAACATATGATTTACGATTATTGTACTGATAATTCTAGGTTTCCGGCCACTCCCGAAGAATGCGTTCATCACCGCCACTAGTGAAATCGATCGGGGCTTAATTAGTTTTTCAATCGTTACTAATGTAAAAAAAAATGAAGAAATTGAGGTTGAAAAACATGAGCTCCATGTTAAATAGTTTGTTTTGTCATATGTAAGATGTTACTTATGTTTTTGATTAATATGATTAATTTGTTTTTATTTGCATGTGGAACTTGTGTCTAATAATGTTGGAACATTAGTAAGCTTTATCTGATTTAACTTGTGGGTCTCATTTGATTATATTTAATCGGGTCACGGGTTTGGTCACGAGGGGACCAATTAGAAAAGGGGTTAATAATAGTAAAGTTAAAAATTGTGGGGACTGGAAAATGAGGTTTTTATTCTTGGAGGGGGGGGGGGGGGTCCAATGATTGGAGTAGCCGTAGAGTGGGTTGGGATGGAAAAGAGTTCGTCCTTTTATTCAGTTTTTTTAATTATTAAAAAATGTTTTTTTCTTTATTTATACTATTAATTCATATTGCCTTGAAATTTACAACTAAACTTGTAAATTGGCTAATACAAATTTCTCTTACGGAATTAGAACTCGTACCTCTGTATGAGAAAGTAACACCTAATACAACTTGAGTTACAGTTCTTTGGTATTCAGTTTATGGTTAGAAGAGCTATTTAAATTATTTTTAAATTTGTCACTACCTTTTTTCTCCTATTTTTATTAGTAATGACAATTAGGGATTGTCTGAGTACAGTTTAAAAACACAGATTTTTCAAAACGGTGTTTTTTTTTACGTTACTATTTGGAGCGTCTAAAAATGGCTAATATTTTCAAAAAGCTCCCCTTAAAAAACTTTCCATTGAAACTTTTTTTTTTTTTCCAATCCATTTTAAACGAAACGTTCTACCAAACAAGCCTTTATTTGAACGAGATTGAATGGAAATCATACTTCTCACTTGACTTGGTATGGGATGAGAATGACTAGAGTGACCTTGAGGTATGGAGACTCATCCCCTACGGTCAAGTAATTGGATGTGGGACCCGAAACCGCTCCACCCCTTTTAGCTCCACCCCTCCACCCAACGGCTCCGATCAAGGCCACATAGGCAAGCTCATCATCTGTGCGGCTAAGATGATTTCAATTTTCTGTGGGTCCTACCGAGCTCGGACATATCTCATCCGTCGAACACAAAATCCAATGAGGTGGCTCTAATTGGAGCCATTGGGTGGAGCGGGTGGAGCTAACCGCTCGGTGGAGCGGTTCGAAATCCTTGATGTGCGTTGTTATGGTAATTTAAATGGATGCATATGGAATTCAAATGACGAGAATGACCTTGGGGGATTTGAAATGTAAAGCGGTAGTAATGCAAGTTCGAAAATGTAGGTGGAAATATTGAATGATGGGGAGAAACATGGAGGACCATATTTAAGAAGGACAAAATTGATCTATAGGGAAAAGATGACATGGGCTTAAAGCTAGCTAGGCATGGTAATGCCAGCTAGTATTCAATACAAACTTTTTAATACTCCATCCGTCCCAAAACACCTTACACCATTTTGAAGATGGACGGGAATTAAGTTAAGAGAATATAAATTCAAAAGTATTGTGAGTGGGAAAGAGGTTGCGGGTAAGATAAGTTGAGTGAGATTTACAAGTGGAGTCAAAAAGTAAGTGTGTATGACAAGTGGGGTAGGGAGAATAGAAAAGTAATAAAATTTGAACATTTTAGGAAATGAGACTTACCAATGGGACACCCAAAAAAGAAATAAGTGCAAGGTGTTTTGGGACGGAGGGAGTACTCTCCGTCCCAAAATGATATTTCTATTTGCCATTTCTCATTATCCTAAAAAAAATTCTTATTTATTTTGTAAAAATAAATTGGCCAACCAAGGGAAAAAAACCGAACTCGTCCAAAACTCTTAGTAATCGGTCTTTTAACTTGTACTCCCTCCATCCCACTATATAAAGTTTCTACTTTTAATTTGCACTAGCTGTATACCAGTGCGATGCACGGGGCCGTGCATCTCTAAAAATAATTCAAAAATCTTATTATCTTTGTTGAATAACTTTGTTTTTAAAATAAAATTTTAAGAAAAATTATTATATGTATTATGAAATATAAATATTAATATAATTTAATAATATAATATAAAGATAGTTAGGTAAAATGATTATAAATATTTTTTTAAATGAAAGGTAAATGATTATAAGTACTAATAAAAATTCATTTGGAAGCCCTCTAAACGGTTTAAAAAGAGTGATGCAAAAATAATTATTTAAATATGAAAAATACTAATGATTAAAGAAATTAAACAACTTGTTTATGATAGTTTAAATTATAAAATAGTAACCACAGTCAAATTTTTTCAAAGTTATGATATAATTAATAATTTTGTCTGTAAAAAAGGTAATCTATAATAACGTTTAGAAACAATAGAAACAATGAAATCAAGGTACTTGACATCAATGATTAACTTGTAATTCAAGTGAACATCAGGAACTTGAACCTTCATCAAAACATTACAAATGCAAATAAAACAAACAAATATAAATACAAATAATAAATTATCATAGTAAGAAATACATTTATAAATTATGGAAAACTTCCTTAAACACTACATTGTTTGTAACTTCATCAGATTTGCCCGGAATGTCATCATTACAAATCAATATTTTTAGGCCTTCAGGACTCTTCACTCGTGAGAAAGCAACATATAACTGACCATGGCAAAATACATGTTTTTTTAGTATAAGACCAACATAAGATAACGACTACCCTTGACTTTTATTAATAGTCATGGCATATGAAATCATCAACGGAAATTGTCTTCTCTCAAATCGAAATGGAATCCTAGAGTCTGATGGCGTCAACGACATTCTCGGAATCAAAACTCTCCTCCCCCTATCACTTGAAGAAATGACTTCTCCTTCCAAAACATGAATTCCAAGTCTAGTGATAACCAAACGCGTCCCATTGCAGAGACCAATCGAAGTATCTATATTACGAAGCAACATGACTGGTGTTCCCACTTTCAAGATTAATTTGTGATTCGGAAGACCTGATAAACAAATACTATTTATGAACTCAGGTGTATGAAGATCACTCAAGGAGTCATTACGTTCGTCAGTATGGCATGCCAAATCTGAACTCAAGTATGTCTTGGCTTTAGAGTCATTTATAGACACCATGTACTCATTAACAGCATTAACAACATCTAAAGTTGGTGCCAAAATAGCTCTCTCTTCAAAATAAGACAAATCATGTCGACCCCTAAAATATTCTGAATATATATTCTCAACCATACCAGTTATAGGATCATTGAAATGCTGAATTAAAAACTCATGTGGGATATCAATGGGAACAATTCCATCATTTGGCTCATTAACTTTCCCATCTCCAATCTTAGCAATCCATTCAGAAAATTGTCTCACTTTATCTGACTTCGAACTTGAATCCAAACCTTTTAACCTCATGTTCTTCGTCAATCTAAGCACAATACAATGCGTCCATAAATACGAAGAATTAATAGTCGCATGCACAATTTCTTGTCGACTACCCTTTGGAATAACTGGAAGAATTTGTCGAAAATCACCACCAAAAACAACCGTTTTACCACCAAAAAGGATATTCATTGCGCTTATAATCAACAGCTCGCATTATATCTCTCAAGGTTCTATCTAAAGCCTCAAAGCAATGTTTATGCATCATAGGGGCCTCATCCCAAATAATTAATTATGCCTTGATGATCAATTCAGCTAAGGGACTTCCTTGAGAAATATTACATACAGAATCTCCGTTCAAGCTAAATGGAATACAAAATCTGGAATGTGCAGTTCTCCCACCAGGTAACAATAATGATGCTATACCACTGGATGCAACATTTAGAACAATTAATCCTTGTGAACGCAATCTAGCAGATAAAGTCCTCCAAATATAAGTCTTTCCACTACCTCCATAACCATACACAAAATACATCTTCCCAATTTCTTCTAAACATGCACCATAAATGACATTATAAATTTTTCGTTGATCGTCATTTAAATTTCGCACAAGTCTTCAAACTCAGTTGCTAAACTATCTCGATCATAAGATAATTCATCATGAATTAACCGATTAGAGGTAACATAAAAGTACGAAGAATTAGGATAAGGCAACGTTGGAAACTCAAGTAAACTTCTACCTTGTCTTCTAAGGATTTTTTCAATTTCCACCAAGCCATAATTACGAAGTTGAGCTTCATCCAACGATAAACCTATATATATGATATGGAATAAAATATTAAAAAAAATAATATAGCGTATAAATACAAATATAAGTCTCATTTGAAATTGCAAAATGTTGAAAAAAATTGTCAACTTAATTTCATTTGACCAAGAATTTATAGAAAATTGATAATTCTAAAGGAAATTTAAAAATTGTTATTGATTCACCTTTAAGATTAGTATTAATAACATTTTTTTTTTATCATGATTATTAAGTGTCCACTTATTGCAGTCAAAATATTGTTAAATTGATAATTTTAATCAACATTTTGCAATTTTAAATGGGACGGGGGAGTATACAACTATATAAAATGAAAAATGAAAAAAGATATTAAAAACTAACCTGGATGATTAAGAATAGCTCTTTGTTTATAAAACACATCGTCACATAAGAAGGTCCAACATTTCTCCCACACATACTCGGGTCTACTCATAGTAGCAGACGTAAGCAAAGTTACAAACAAAGTCCTCATTGAATGTGGAGTTGAAAAAT
This sequence comes from Campanula takesimana, assembly GCA_026119855.1. Lineage (NCBI taxonomy): Eukaryota > Viridiplantae > Streptophyta > Magnoliopsida > Asterales > Campanulaceae > Campanula > Campanula takesimana. The sequence continues at coordinate 403,834 of JAOWBW010000083.1, read as the reverse complement.
GGTTAGCTTCAGTAATACCTTCAATGTACTCCAGATCATCATTCAACAAACCTAACTTGTAGCAAGCATCACGAAAATTGTCACATTCAAAGCCGTTGACAGTTCGAAGATCACAATAACTCTGTGCACCACAAACTTTATTCAACAAACACCTCAAATAATATATTTCGCCACATCCAGGAGGAACAAAAAAAATTCTTCCAATTGTAAATCCTCTTTTCCTTGGAACCCATTCACGTGTATCAGGCTTCCATACAAACTTCATTGGAAACTGTGAATAAGTTAACTCTCTACCTTCGACATACTTCTTGTTAGCTTCCATCCAACCGAGAAACATACTTTGCGCAACAGAATCGCGAGCCAATACAGAAGGTATATTATCAGTGTCAGAAAAAATCACACCTTGTTGATTAGGAAGATGAAAGCTCAAACGTTCCACAGAAGGCTCTTAAATTGAATTTCAAAACCATAGATTCTCCAAGCAGCTTCACATGTAGATATATAACGGCAATCATAATACAAATTAATCTCATCAATAACCTTGTCCGCACTACTCACCGCATTTTCCTCACAAAATGTAGCCGTAACTTTATCATCTCCCTTATGAATATATTTGAACAAATACTTGATTGATCGAGATTGATTGCACCATTCAACATTTAAATGTGCCCCATACTTCACCAGCAAATATCTATTATGAGGTACAATATGTCTATTATCCAAGACGACACCATTTTTCATTATTGTCCTCCCATTATCTCTCCTTCTATACACTGCATACCCATCGTCATCAATTCGAGTTGCTTCGACAAAATCTTTTGGATAATGTTTCGAACATCGACCATTAATCATGCATGGAGATTTAGGTTTATCTTTCCCACAGGGACCATGAACCATAAAATCTTTAACTGCATTAAAATATATAGGGTCCAATTTTTCATCTGGAATTTCTGCCGAAACAATACTATCAATATCTTCAAACACTTTCCTTGTTTCTTCCAACACCGCTCCTCACTGTGCCTTTCCCTCTGACAGTAATTACATACTCTCTTGCTTTGACCCCCGGAGAAATTACCTTGATTTCTAACACTCGGTTGCCCTTGTGGTTGTCCTCTAAATGGGGTTGAAGTCCCTTGTCCTCCACGATTATCATTCCTTTGTGGTGGTGGTCTACCTTGCCTTCCAGCACTTGTAAATTCCACCTTCCTCTTGTGTTCTTCAATATCGTGTTCTACTTGATAAGCTCGATCAACTGCATCTTGAAACTCTTGTAGCTTGTGGGACACCAATTGAGTCCGGATCACTGTCCTTAACCCTTTCACAAACCTTGTTGCTTTCCTCTCCTCCGTTGCAATAAAATGAGTACAATACCTTGATAGCTCCGTGAACTTGGCTGCGTACTGAGCCACCGACATTGCATTCTGTTCCAAGCTAAGAAATTCCACTTCCTTCTGGTCTTGATTCACCCTTGGAATAAAATGTTCCTTAAACTTCCTCAGAAAATTTGCCCAAGTATATGGTACATGAGCTTCGTCCCAACTAGCCTTCAGTGTTCTCCACCAGTACTCCGAAGCTCCACTCAACTTGTAGGTAGCAAACGTAACTCGATCTTCTTCAGTACATACTAAGACATCAAATATCTTTTCCATGGATTCAATCCATCTCTCAACTTTGGTCACATCCGGTTCTCCATCATAGCCGGTTAGTTTCATCTTTAAAAACTGTTCCAGACCATACCTCGGAGGTGCATGTTCTCCTCCTTGCCTCTGATCATGGATGGTTTTCATTGCGGCCTCGAACATCCCTTGAAACATAGCTCGAGCTTCTTCCCTTACATTACCCTGGCCTGCAGTACCAGACTGTTCACCCTCATGTTCCGGCATTTTTACTGAGTACCTGCATAAAACACTCAACGTTACTCATTCCATACTCAACTACCCTCCTAGGTCACTTAGTCATTCTAGACCATCTACAACCTAGCTCTGATACCAACTGTCGCACCCGACCCGTGGTCCTACTTGGCCCCACGTCCGGGACACGCACGGAAGACGTCACAAACATTTTAGGAAATTTTTTTGAAATATACTTTCATAAAAAGTCTTATATAACCAAACAACATTTACTAGACTTGACTACAAGTCATAAAACAAACTTTCACAAAAAAGTTCTAAGCCACTTGGCTACAACTACTAACTTTACTTACTTAATTACAAACCGAACATCTACTAAAAGAGATGATACAAACCAAGTCACGGGTACACTACCCAAAAGGTATTACATTTACATAATGTATCCTTTACTTAAACAACATTTCCCAAAATGTCTTACCCAAAGATCTCCTCGACGTCCTCCCAGTGTGTGTGAACTATCCCCTGGGCTCCTTCTTATCTAAAACGGTAAACAAATAAAGGGTGAGAATAAATCTCAGTAAGTTACTAAAATGCAACTACATTACATGCTAATATGATAAACATAAAGGAACAATGCCACAAATGATCATATAGCACATAGCACATAATATGAGAGGCTCCCTATCGCCAACCGTCCCATACCGGTTGGAAATAACGACCAACTCATCATACAACACATAAAGCGGAAATAAACACTCATACGCGGATACTGAGCCAAGGTTCTCGAACCAAAACAATAGCCATCTGAGAGGCATCAACTGAGCAGCATCGAAGAGCTGAAACGGGTTCCGGAACCAAACAACAACAACAGCAACAACGGGGAAAATGACACAGAGTCATAACCCAAAGTGCCCAACCTTTGGCCTAAGGAAGGGGTTAAAAATGGGAAACCAATGATAGGAGCCTTATAATGTACTTGGCTCGTGAGACCATTATAATCCCTATCACTGCCGAACACACACAAAAGTACCAGCTGGACTTTACACGCAAGCACCATATAGAAATACTTGCTTCAACAACAATCAGGGACAATGATTCCAATGTAGGGAACCATGCCAAACACATTAACAAGATGAACCATTCAACACATTACAAAGTGTTCAACAATGCTCACTTAATCCATTACTCACATTTCACAACACTTGTGTTCACAAAGGAACCAATTCTACCACTTTAGTGATCCACAACAACCATCTAACTACTTTAGGACACTACCCAAAAACTAGACTAAGATTGACCTTTAAATCCCTTGGTTTGAAAACTCTAAACTTTTCAGATGACTGGGCGGTCGCCCAAACAGGGCTGTGCGGCCGCCCAAAATGCTCTGTCCCAAGAGTAAAACCTTTCAGATAGATGTGCGGCCGCACGCCCTTTTTGGGCGGCCGCCCACATCACCCGGCAGACCAAAACTTAACCAAAGTTCACTCCTTTCGTTTCACAACCCAAAACTACTAGTATTTGTAACACTTAACATTTGCGACTTACACAAAGGCTAAAAATTCAGCCTTTAACAATTCTAACACCTAACAAGAACCATTTTCATACTACTCCCTTTGTCCCAAATTTACAAGTATAAATAAAACATACCAAAACATTGTTTATTCACATATAAAGCATATGAAGCATACTTATGACCATTTTAACATTTAAAGGGGGATTAGTAACTTACCTATTTTCCGAAAAAGTATCAAGAAAATAATATTTGATCCGGTAGAATGGCCTACTCAACACCCTGAACATTTATATATTTTTAGATTTAAAAATAGAGTAGTAAATTAAAATGGAGAAAATCACAAAGACAAGGACCCTAACCTTCTTCCATGGAAATGAGAGCAAGCAAATTGTTGTGTGTGTGTGTGTGTTTTTGCTTTCTACCCAGGTAAAGGAATTGTGAAGATAAGCATGCATAATTCCTATATATAGTCATTCTCCTAGGACCTTCTACTTTCATTATGAATAAATAAACCCTTGAACATTATAGTTACATTCTGGCCCACAAACTTCCACTAACTCAATTATTTCTTGCTAACTAAATTGCTACTAACAACTAACTAACACCAAAAATCAAATAAGATGTGCAATTATATAAGATGATCCAACACATAAAATGCACACATAATTTTAAATTAAATTTCTCAAAATATAAAATAAATATTAAAATAAATAAAACGGATTTCGGGGTCGTTACACTCACTCCCCCTTAAAGAAAATTCGACCCGAATTTTAGGATTGCTTACCTCAACCCTCAAACAACCAAGGATACTTCCTCTCGATCTCTTCCCGAAGCTCCCAAGTCGACTCTTCCACGTTATGATTCCTCCACACAACTCGAACAAGGGGAATACTCTTAGTTCGCAATTCTTGAACCTTCGAATCAATAACTTGGACTGGATGCTCCTCGTAAGACATACTCGGTTCAATATCCTCGGGAACCTCGGATAAAACATGAGAAGGATCATACACATACTTCCTAAGCATCGAGACATGAAAAACATTATGGATCTTATCAAGAGAATGAGGTAACGCAAGACGATACGCTCTATCACCAACTCTACTCAAAATCTCGAATGGGCCAATGTACCTCGGTGCCAGCTTGCCTTTCTTCCCGTACCTTCGAATCCCCACTTTAGGTGAAACTTTCAGAAACACAAAGTCACCTTTTTCAAACTCGAGATCTCGCCTCCGGTGATCGGCATAACTTTTCTGTCTACTCTGAGCGGTACTCAAACGATCTCGGATAAGCTTAACTTCCTCAACTGATTTGTTCACCATATCAATCCCCCAAATTTTTGCTTCTCCCACTTCATCCCAACAAATCGGAGACTGACATTTCCTCCCATACAAAGCTTCATACGGAGCCATCCCAATACTTGATTGAAAACTGTTGTTATAGGCAAATTCCACGAGAGGTAAATGAGAATCCCAAGAATCTGAAAAATCAACTGAGCAAACTCGTAACATATCTTCGAGAATCTGAATAGTCCTCTCTGACTGCCCATCTGTCTGGGGATGAAAAGCTGTACTGAACCTCAACTCTGAACCCAAAGCCTTCTGAAACGCTTGCCAAAACCGAGATGTAAATCTAGGGTCACGATCAGACACAATGCTCACCGGGACTCCATGCAATCTCACAATTTCATTTATATACAAGGTTGCAAGCCTTTCCATCGAGTAGCTAATCTCAATAGGTAGAAAATGAGAAGACTTTGTCAATCTATCCACGATCACCCAAACTGCGTCAAACTTTCTTCGAGTTCGAGGTAATCCCGTCACGAAATCCATAGTAACATGTTCCCACTTCCATTCCGGAATCTCTAACGGTTGAAGTAACCCCGCAGGTCTTTGATGTTCAGCTTTCACTTGTTGACATGTCAAACATTTAGATACATAATCCGCTATCTCTCTCTTCATATTATTCCACCAAAAGTGTTGCTTCAAATTCTGATACATTTTTGTGCTCCCGGGATGAATAGTATATCTCGACTTGTGGCCCTCATCAAGAACTTGGCGTTTAATCCCATCAACGCAAGGTACACATAACCGACCTCTGAAAGTTAACACTCCTTCGGAATTAAGAGAGAAATCCTCAAATTTGCCATCTTCGATTTTATCCGCGATTTTCACCAACTCTGGATCATCCTTATGAGCTTCTTTTATTTGTTGAATCAAAACTGGTAATACTTGATTACTCGCAAAAATAGCCCCATGCTTTGACTCACAAGGATCCCAATCTTGAGCATCCTCTAACATCTTCCATTCACGCACCATCAATGAAGCCATAAAAGATTTCCGGCTAATGGCATCAGCTACCACATTTGCTTTACCCGGGTGATAAGAGATAGTGCAATCATAATCCTTCAATAGCTCCATCCATCTTCTTTGCCTGTTATTCAACTCTTTTTGGGAGAAAAGGTACTTCAAACTTTGATGATCGGTAAATATCTCAAATTTGGCTCCGTAAAGATAGTGTTTCCACTTGTGCAACGCAAAGACAATCGCAGCTAGCTCCATGTCATGGGTAGGATAATTCTGCTCGCTCGGAGTCAAATTTCTTGAAGCATACGCAATCACCCTTCCGTTTTGCATTAACACACACCCGAGGCCTTCTTTAGAAGCATCGCTATAGATTACCAAATCATCATTTCCATTAGGAAGCGCGAGAATAGGAGCTGTAGTCAACCTCTTCTTCAACTCTTCAAAGCTAGCTTGACACTTTCCATCCCACACATACGGTACATTCTTTCGAGTCAACTGAGTCAATGGAGTAGCAATTTTAGAAAACCCCTCGATAAATCTTCTATAATACCCGGCTAGACCCAAGAAACTTCGAATCTCCGTAACTGATTCAAGCCTCTTCCAATTCACAATAGCTTCAATCTTGGAAGGATCTACGGATATTCCTCTATTAGAAACCACGCGCCCAAGAAAAGACACCTCATCGAACCAAAAAGCACACTTACTGAATTTCGCAAACAGTTGCTTCTCACGAAGAACAGATAAAACCATTCGCAAGTGTTGCTCATGCTCCTCCTTAGACTTGGAATACACAAGAATATCGTCAATAAATACAACCACGAAGGTGTCAAGATAAGGTTTGAAGACCCGATTCATCATATCCATGAAAACAGCCGGACCATTAGTCAACCCGAAAGGCATAACAAGGAACTCATAATGACCATACCTACTACGGAAAGCAGTCTTAGAAATATCCTCAGAACGGATTTTTAACTGATGGTACCCACTCCTCAAGTCAAGCTTCGAAAAGACGACTGACCCTTGGAGTTGATCAAACAAGTCATCAATGTGAGGTAGAGGATATTTATTCTTTACCGTTACCTGATTCAGCTTCATGTAGTCGATGCATAGTCTCAAAGACCCATCCTTCTTTTTGACAAACAACACAGGAGCTCCCCACGGTGACACACTAGGACGAATGAATCCCCGATCAAGTAACTCTTGCAATTGCACCTTCAATTCTTTTAATTCAGCTGGAGCCATTCTATAAGGTGCTTCAGATATGGGGGTAGTACCTGGAAGCAAGTCAATACCAAACTCGATCTCTCTATCGGGAGGCATAGAATATTCAGAAGAAAACACATCACAAACTCTTTAACAACATTCACATCCTCTACTTTAGGAGACTTTTTAGTAGTATCCAAAACACAAGCCAAATACCCCACACAACCACGGTGCAATAGCCTCCTAGCTTTCACATAAGAAATAATACTAATTCCCTTACCCAAAGAAGCTGCCTCAAAAGTAAACACAGGCACACTAGGGATAGAAAACGTAACCACTTTCTTAAAGCAATCAACAGAGGCATGATATTTACTTAACCAATCCATACCCAAAATAACATCAAAGTCTTGCAATGGCAAAATAACTAGATCAGCAAGTAAAACATGCTCACTAATATGCACATCACAATCACGCAACACCTTGTCAGCTATCAAACAATTTCCCATATGAGTCGACACTTCTAGCACATAAGGCAAAGACTCAAAGGAAGAATGCAATCGAGATGCAAAAGACACAGAAACATATGAACGCGATGAGCCGGGGTCTATAAGTGCACGTGCCCTCAAACTGGACATAGAAATTATACCTCCAATTACGGTGGAAACATCCGAAGCTTGTTGTTGATTGATTGCAAACACACGACCTTGAACCTTTGGTTTTCCCGAGGCATCCCTTTTCTGACCCTGAGACGGTCCAACACCACTCCCCGATGGTTGACCCCCCAATCTCGGGCAATTTCTTTGAAAATGCTCAAGTTGTCCACAGTTCAAACACTTTCCTTGTTTCTTCCAACACCGCTCCTCACTGTGCCCTTCCCTCTGACAGTAATTACATACTCTCTTGATTTGACCCCCGGAGAAATTACCTTGATTTCTAACACTCGGTTGCCCTTGTGGTTGTCCTCTAAATGGGGTTGAAGTCCCTTGTCCTCCACGATTATTATTCCTTTGTGGTGGTGGTCTACCTTGCCTTCCAGCACTTGTTAATTCCACCTTCCTCTTGTGTTCTTCAATATCGTGTTCTACTTGATAAGCTCGATCAACTGCATCTTGAAACTCTTGTAGCTTGTGGGACACCAATTGAGTCCGGATCACTGTCCTTAACCCTTTCACAAACCTTGTTGCTTTCCTCTCCTCCGTTGCAATAAAATGAGTACAATACCTTGATAGCTCCGTGAACTTGGCTGCGTACTGAGCCACCGACATTGCATTCTGTTCCAAGCTAAGAAATTCCACTTCCTTCCGGTCTTGATCCACCCTTGGAATAAAATGTTCCTTAAACTTCCTCAGAAAATTTGCCCAAGTATATGGTACATGAGCTTCGTCCCAACTAGCCTTCAGTGTTCTCCACCAGTACTCCGAAGCTCCACTCAACTTGTAGGTAGCAAACGTAACTCGATCTTCTTCAGTACATACTAAGACATCAAATATCTTTTCCATGGATTCAATCCATCTCTCAACTTTGGTCACATCCGGTTCTCCATCATAGCCGGTTGGTTTCATCTTTAAAAACTGTTCCAGACCATACCTCGGAGGTGCATGTTCTCCTCCTTGCCTCTGATCATGGATGGTTTTCATTGCGGCCTCGAACATCCCTTGAAACATAGCTCGAGCTTCTTCCCTTACATTACCCTGGCCTGCAGTACCAGACTGTTCACCCTCATGTTCCGGCATTTTTACTGAGTACCTGCATAAAACACTCAACGTTACTCATTCCATACTCAACTACCCTCCTAGGTCACTTAGTCATTCTAGACCATCTACAACCTAGCTCTGATACCAACTGTCGCACCCCGACCCGTGGTCCTACTTGGCCCCACGTCCGGGACACGCACGGAAGACGTCACAAACATTTTAGGAAAAATTTTCGAAATATACTTTCATAAAAAGTCTTATATAACCAAACAACATTTACTAGACTTGACTACAAGTCACAAAACAAACTTTCACAAAAAAGTTCTAAGCCACTTGGCTACAACTACTAACTTTACTTACTTAATTACAAACCGAACATCTACTAAAAGAGATGATACAAACCAAGTCACGGGTACACTACCCAAAAGGTATTACATTTACATAATGTATCCTTTACTTACACAACATTTCCCAAAATGTCTTACCCAAAGATCTCCTCGACGTCCTCCCAGTGTGTGTGAACTATCCCCTGGGCTCCTTCTTATCTAAAACGGTAAACAAATAAAGGGTGAGAATAAATCTCAGTAAGTTACTAAAATGCAACTACATTACATGCTAATATGATAAACATAAAGGAACAATGCCACGAATGATCATATAGCACATAGCACATAATATAAGAGGCTCCCTATCGCCAACCGTCCCATACCGGTTGGAAATAACGACCAACTCATCATACAACACATAAAGCGGAAATAAACACTCATACGCGGATACTGAGCCAAGGTTCTCGAACCAAAACAATAGCCATCTGAGAGGCATCAACTGAGCAGCATCGAAGAGCTGAAACGGGTTCCGGAACCAAACAACAACAACAACAACAACGGGGAAATGACACAGAGTCATAACCCAAAGTGCCCAACCTTTGGCCTAAGGAAGGGGGTTAAAAATGGGAAACCAATGATATGAGCCTTATAATGTACTTGGCTCGTGAGACCATTATAATCCCTATCACTTCCCGAACACACACAAAAGTACCAGCTGGACTTTACACGCAAGCACCATATAGAAATACTTGCTTCAACAACAATCAGGGACAATGATTCCAATGTAGGGAACCATGCAAACACATCAAGAAGATGAACCATTCAACACATTACAAAGTTTTCAACAATGCTCACTTAATCCATTACTCACATTTCACAACACTTGTGTTCACAAAGGAACCAATTCTACCACTTTAGTGATCCACAACAACCATCTAACTACTTTAGGACACTACCCAAAAACTAGACTAAGATTGACCTTTCAATCCCTTGGTTTGAAAACTCTAAACTTTTCAGATGACTGGGCGGTCGCCCAAACAGGGCTGTGCGGCCGCCCAAAATGCTCTGTCCCAAGAGTAAAACCTTTCAGATAGATGTGCGGCCGCACGCCCTTTTTGGGCGGCCGCCCACATCACCCGGCAGACCAAAACTTAACCAAAGTTCACTCCTTTCGTTTCACAACCCAAAACTACTAGTATTTGTATCACTTAACATTTGCGACTTACACAAAGGCTAAAAACTCAGCCTTTAACAATTCTAACACCTAACAAGAACCATTTTCATACTACTCCCTTTGTCCCAAATTTACAAGTATAAATAAAACATACCAAAACATTGTTTATTTCACATATAAAGCATATGAAGCATACTTATGACCATTTTAACATTTAAAGGGGGATTAGTAACTTACCTATTTTCCGAAAAAGTATCAAGAAAATAATATTTGATCCGGTAGAATGGCCTACTCAACACCCTGAACATTTATATTTTTAGATTTAAAAATGGAGTAGTAAATTAAAATGGAGAAAATCACAAAGACAAGGACCCTAACCTTCTTCCATGGAAATGAGAGCAAGCAATGTTGTTGTGTGTGTGTGTGTGTTTTTGCTTTCTACCCAGGTAAAGGAATTGTGAAGATAAGCATGCATAATTCCTATATATAGTCATTCTCCTAGACCTTCTACTTTCATTATGAATAAATAAACCCTTGAACATTATAGTTACATTCTGGCCCACAAACTTCCACTAACTCAATTATTTCTTGCTAACTAAATTGCTACTAACAACTAACTAACACCAAAAATCAAATAAGATGTGCAATTATATAAGATGATCCAACACATAAAATGCACACATAATTTTAAATTAAATTTCTCAAAATATAAAATAAATATTAAAATAAATAAAACGGATTTCGGGGTCGTTACACTCACTCCCCCTTAAAGAAAATTCAACCCGAATTTTAGGATTGCTTACCTCAACCCTCAAACAACCAAGGATACTTCCTCTCGATCTCTTCCCGAAGCTCCCAAGTCGACTCTTCCACGTTATGATTCCTCCACACAACTCGAACAAGGGGAATACTCTTAGTTCGCAATCTTGAACCTTCGAATCAATAACTTGGACTGGATGCTCCTCGTAAGACATACTCGGTTCAATATCCTCGGGAACCTCGGATAAAACATGAGAAGGATCATACACATACTTCCTAAGCATCGAGACATGAAAAACATTATGGATCTTATCAAGAGAATGAGGTAACGCAAGACGATACGCTCTATCACCAACTCTACTCAAAATCTCGAATGGGCCAATGTACCTCGGTGCCAGCTTGCCTTTCTTCCCGTACCTTCGAATCCCCACTTTAGGTGAAACTTTCAGAAACACAAAGTCACCTTTTCAAACTCGAGATCTCGCCTCCGGTGATCGGCATAACTTTTCTGTCTACTCTGAGCGGTACTCAAACGATCTCGGATAAGCTTAACTTCCTCAACTGATTTGTTCACCATATCAATCCCCCAAATTTTTGCTTCTCCCACTTCATCCCAACAAATCGGAGACTGACATTTCCTCCCATACAAAGCTTCATACGGAGCCATCCCAATACTTGATTGAAAACTGTTGTTATAGGCAAATTCCACGAGAGGTAAATGAGAATCCCAAGAATCTGAAAAATCAACTGAGCAAACTCGTAACATATCTTCGAGAATCTGAATAGTCCTCTCTGACTGCCCATCTGTCTGGGGATGAAAAGCTGTACTGAACCTCAACTCTGAACCCAAAGCCTTCTGAAACGCTTGCCAAACCGAGATGTAAATCTAGGGTCACGATCAGACACAATGCTCACCGGGACTCCATGCAATCTCACAATTTCATTTATATACAAGGTTGCAAGCCTTTCCATCGAGTAGCTAATCTCAATAGGTAGAAAATGAGAAGACTTTGTCAATCTATCCACGATCACCCAAACTGCGTCAAACTTTCTTCGAGTTCGAGGTAATCCCGTCACGAAATCCATAGTAACATGTTCCCACTTCCATTCCGGAATCTCTAACGGTTGAAGTAACCCCGCAGGTCTTTGATGTTCAGCTTTCACTTGTTGACATGTCAAACATTTAGATACATAATCCGCTATCTCTCTCTTCATATTATTCCACCAAAAGTGTTGCTTCAAATTCTGATACATTTTTGTGCTCCCGGGATGATAGTATATCTCGACTTGTGGCCCTCATCAAGAACTTGGCGTTTAATCCCATCAACGCAAGGTACACATAACCGACCTCTGAAAGTTAACACTCCTTCGGAATTAAGAGAGAAATCCTCAAATTTGCCATCTTCGATTTTATCCGCGATTTTCACCAACTCTGGATCATCCTTATGAGCTTCTTTTATTTGTTGAATCAAAACTGGTAATACTTGATTACTCGCAAAAATAGCCCCATGCTTTGACTCACAAGGATCCCAATCTTGAGCATCCTCTAACATCTTCCATTCACGCACCATCAATGAAGCCATAAAAGATTTCCGGCTAATGGCATCAGCTACCACATTTGCTTTACCCGGGTGATAAGAGATAGTGCAATCATAATCCTTCAATAGCTCCATCCATCTTCTTTGCCTGTTATTCAACTCTTTTTGGGAGAAAAGGTACTTCAAACTTTGATGATCGGTAAATATCTCAAATTTGGCTCCGTAAAGATAGTGTTTCCACTTGTGCAACGCAAAGACAATCGCAGCTAGCTCCATGTCATGGGTAGGATAATTCTGCTCGCTCGGAGTCAAATTTCTTGAAGCATACGCAATCACCCTTCCGTTTTGCATTAACACACACCCGAGGCCTTCTTTAGAAGCATCGCTATAGATTACCAAATCATCATTTCCATTAGGAAGCGCGAGAATAGGAGCTGTAGTCAACCTCTTCTTCAACTCTTCAAAGCTAGCTTGACACTTCCATCCCACACATACGGTACATTCTTTCGAGTCAACTGAGTCAATGGAGTAGCAATTTTAGAAAACCCCTCGATAAATCTTCTATAATACCCGGCTAGACCCAAGAAACTTCGAATCTCCGTAACTGATTCAGGCCTCTTCCAATTCACAATAGCTTCAATCTTGGAAGGATCTACGGATATTCCTCTATTAGAAACCACGCTCCCAAGAAAAGACACCTCATCGAACCAAAAAGCACACTTACTGAATTTCGCAAACAGTTGCTTCTCACGAAGAACAGATAAAACCATTCGCAAGTGTTGCTCATGTGCTCCTCCTTAGACTTGGAATACACAAGAATATCGTCAATAAATACAACCACGAAGGTGTCAAGATAAGGTTTGAAGACCCGATTCATCATATCCATGAAAACAGCCGGAGCATTAGTCAACCCGAAAGGCATAACAAGGAACTCATAATGACCATACCTACTACGGAAAGCAGTCTTAGAAATATCCTCAGAACGGATTTTTAACTGATGGTACCCACTCCTCAAGTCAAGCTTCGAAAAGACGACTGACCCTTGGAGTTGATCAAACAAGTCATCAATGTGAGGTAGAGGATATTTATTCTTTACCGTTACCTGATTCAGCTTCATGTAGTCGATGCATAGTCTCAAAGACCCATCCTTCTTTTGACAAACAACACAGGAGCTCCCCACGGTGACACACTAGGACGAATGAATCCCCGATCAAGTAACTCTTGCAATTGCACCTTCAATTCTTTTAATTCAGCTGGAGCCATTCTATAAGGTGCTTCAGATATGGGGGTAGTACCTGGAAGCAAGTCAATACCAAACTCGATCTCTCTATCGGGAGGCATAGAATATTCAGAAGAAAACACATCACAAAACTCTTTAACAACATTCACATCTCTACTTTAGGAGACTTTTTAGTAGTATCCAAAACACAAGCCAAATACCCCACACAACCACGGTGCAATAGCCTCCTAGCTTTCACATAAGAAATAATACTAATTCCCTTACCCAAAGAAGCTGCCTCAAAAGTAAACACAGGCACACTAGGGATAGAAAACGTAACCACTTTCTTAAAGCAATCAACAGAGGCATGATATTTACTTAACCAATCCATACCCAAAATAACATCAAAGTCTTGCAATGGCAAAATAACTAGATCAGCAAGTAAAACATGCTCACTAATATGCACATCACAATCACGCAACACCTTGTCAGCTATCAAACAATTTCCCATATGAGTCGACACTTCTAGCACATAAGGCAAAGACTCAAAGGAAGAATGCAATCGAGATGCAAAAGACACAGAAACATATGAACGCGATGAGCCGGGGTCTATAAGTGCACGTGCCCTCAAACTGGACATAGAAATTATACCTCCAATTACGGTGGAAACATCCGAAGCTTGTTGTTGATTGATTGCAAACACACGACCTTGAACCTTTGGTTTTCCCGAGGCATCCCTTTTCTGACCCTGAGACGGTCCAACACCACTCCCCGATGGTTGACCCCCCAATCTCGGGCAATTTCTTTGAAAATGCTCAAGTTGTCCACAGTTCAAACACTTTCCTTGTTTCTTCCAACACCGCTCCTCACTGTGCCCTTCCCTCTGACAGTAATTACATACTCTCTTGATTTGACCCCCGGAGAAATTACCTTGATTTCTAACACTCGGTTGCCCTTGTGGTTGTCCTCTAAATGGGGTTGAAGTCCCTTGTCCTCCACGATTATTATTCCTTTGTGGTGGTGGTCTACCTTGCCTTCCAGCACTTGTTAATTCCACCTTCCTCTTGTGTTCTTCAATATCGTGTTCTACTTGATAAGCTCGATCAACTGCATCTTGAAACTCTTGTAGCTTGTGGGACACCAATTGAGTCCGGATCACTGTCCTTAACCCTTTCACAAACCTTGTTGCTTTCCTCTCCTCCGTTGCAATAAAATGAGTACAATACCTTGATAGCTCCGTGAACTTGGCTGCGTACTGAGCCACCGACATTGCATTCTGTTCCAAGCTAAGAAATTCCACTTCCTTCCGGTCTTGATCCACCCTTGGAATAAAATGTTCCTTAAACTTCCTCAGAAAATTTGCCCAAGTATATGGTACATGAGCTTCGTCCCAACTAGCCTTCAGTGTTCTCCACCAGTACTCCGAAGCTCCACTCAACTTGTAGGTAGCAAACGTAACTCGATCTTCTTCAGTACATACTAAGACATCAAATATCTTTTCCATGGATTCAATCCATCTCTCAACTTTGGTCACATCCGGTTCTCCATCATAGCCGGTTGGTTTCATCTTTAAAAACTGTTCCAGACCATACCTCGGAGGTGCATGTTCTCCTCCTTGCCTCTGATCATGGATGGTTTTCATTGCGGCCTCGAACATCCCTTGAAACATAGCTCGAGCTTCTTCCCTTACATTACCCTGGCCTGCAGTACCAGACTGTTCACCCTCATGTTCCGGCATTTTTACTGAGTACCTGCATAAAACACTCAACGTTACTCATTCCATACTCAACTACCCTCCTAGGTCACTTAGTCATTCTAGACCATCTACAACCTAGCTCTGATACCAACTGTCGCACCCCGACCCGTGGTCCTACTTGGCCCCACGTCCGGGACACGCACGGAAGACGTCACAAACATTTTAGGAAAAATTTTCGAAATATACTTTCATAAAAAGTCTTATATAACCAAACAACATTTACTAGACTTGACTACAAGTCACAAAACAAACTTTCACAAAAAAGTTCTAAGCCACTTGGCTACAACTACTAACTTTACTTACTTAATTACAAACCGAACATCTACTAAAAGAGATGATACAAACCAAGTCACGGGTACACTACCAAAAGGTATTACATTTACATAATGTATCCTTTACTTACACAACATTTCCCAAAATGTCTTACCCAAAGATCTCCTCGACGTCCTCCCAGTGTGTGTGAACTATCCCCTGGGCTCCTTCTTATCTAAAACGGTAAACAAATAAAGGGTGAGAATAAATCTCAGTAAGTTACTAAAATGCAACTACATTACATGCTAATATGATAAACATAAAGGAACAATGCCACGAATGATCATATAGCACATAGCACATAATATAAGAGGCTCCCTATCGCCAACCGTCCCATACCGGTTGGAAATAACGACCAACTCATCATACAACACATAAAGCGGAAATAAACACTCATACGCGGATACTGAGCCAAGGTTCTCGAACCAAAACAATAGCCATCTGAGAGGCATCAACTGAGCAGCATCGAAGAGCTGAAACGGGTTCCGGAACCAAACAACAACAACAACAACAACGGGGAAAATGACACAGAGTCATAACCCAAAGTGCCCAACCTTTGGCCTAAGGAAGGGGGTTAAAAATGGGAAACCAATGATATGAGCCTTATAATGTACTTGGCTCGTGAGACCATTATAATCCCTATCACTGCCCGAACACACACAAAAGTACCAGCTGAACTTTACACGCAAGCACCATATAGAAATACTTGCTTCAACAACAATCAGGGACAATGATTCCAATGTAGGGAACCATGCCAAACACATCAAGAAGATGAACCATTCAACACATTACAAAGTTTTCAACAATGCTCACTTAATCCATTACTCACATTTCACAACACTTGTGTTCACAAAGGAACCAATTCTACCACTTTAGTGATCCACAACAACCATCTAACTACTTTAGGACACTACCCAAAAACTAGACTAAGATTGACCTTTAAATCCCTTGGTTTGAAACTCTAAACTTTTCAGATGACTGGGCGGTCGCCCAAACATGGCTGTGCGGCCGCCCAAAATGCTCTGTCCCAAGAGTAAAACCTTTCAGATAGATGTGCGGCCGCACGCCCTTTTTGGGCGGCCGCCCACATCACCCGGCAGATCAAAACTTAACCAAAGTTCACTCCTTTCGTTTCACAACCCAAAACTACTAGTATTTGTAACACTTAACATTTGCGACTTACACAAAGGCTAAAAATTCAGCCTTTAACAATTCTAACACCTAACAAGAACCATTTTCATACTACTCCCTTTGTCCCAAATTTACAAGTATAAATAAAACATACCAAAACATTGTTTATTCACATATAAAGCATATGAAGCATACTTATGACCATTTTAACATTTAAAGGGGGATTAGTAACTTACCTATTTTCCAAAAAAGTATCAAGAAAATAATATTTGATCCGGTAGAATGGCCTACTCAACACCCTGAACATTTATATATTTTTAGATTTAAAAATGGAGTAGTAAATTAAAATGGAGAAAATCACAAAGACAAGGACCCTAACCTTCTTCCATGGAAATGAGAGCAAGCAAATTGTTGTGTGTGTGTGTTTTTGTTTTCTACCCAGGTAAAGGAATTGTGAAGATAAAGCATGCATAATTCCTATGTATAGTCATTCTCCTAGGCCCTTCTACTTTCATTATGAACAAATAAACCCTTGAACATTATAGTTACATTTTGGCCCACAAACTTCCACTAACTCAATTATTTCTTTCTAACTAAATTGCTACTAACAACTAACTAACACCAAAAATCAAATAAGATGTGCAATTATATAAGATGATGCAACACATAAAATGCACACATAATTTTAAATTAAATTTCTCAAAATATAAAATAAATATTAAAATAAATAAAACGGATTTCGTGGTCGTTACAATGTGAATGTTAGGAAATGAGACTTACCAATGGGACACCCAAAAAAAAATAAGTGCAAGGTGTTTTGGGACGGAGAGAGTACTCTCCGTCCCAAAATGATATTTCTATTTGCCATTTCTCATTATCCTAAAAAAGTTCTTTTTATTTTGTAAAAATAATTGGCCAACCAAGGGAAAAAAAACCGAACTCGTCCAAAACTCTTAGTAATCGGTCTTTTAACTTGTACTCCCTGTTGGAAAAATGTGTAAATGTGTGAAGGAAATTTGAGAAATTGCGCGCGTTTCTTAAATAAAATCATTTGTTGATTAAAGAATAACTCCTACTTGTTAGTAATAAATTGGTGTGTCCAATTTATGTAATGAAAAGTAGAAGTTGAAATGCTCAAAAGAATAAATAAAATGAATGGGTAAGTTGGGGAAGTGGGTTACTATCCCACATGGAAAAGGAAGGGAAAATTCCTTAGGATCCTTCCTTGTAAAAGGGTATCCCAAATGGGATAATGGGAGAAATAATGTTCTAAGACCATTTGTGGGTAAAGCCAAGTGAACTTCTCCCACATTGGTTTAGAATAAAAAGTTGAGCTAGTATAAATACAATTACTCATTTGTATGGGTTAAGATTGTGTAGACTAGAGGCTCTCTCTCGCGCCCGGGTGCGCAGGGGGGGTGCAAATTTAGTTGGAAATTTGTCGATTTATGCCACGGACCACTGGACTCATGTGTGCGCGTCCTGCGGACACGAATGTAGCTCCGAAATGGCCTAGGCGCGACAAGCTCACTTTTTGATTATTTTTTCCGTCCCTAAATTTTGAATTCGGCTGGAAACAAATCTGATAACAGTCAGAATTAAAAGCCATTCATTACATAATTAATTTTGTAACAGCCGAATTAATTCCATTGATTCCCAGATTAATTGGGTCATTTTGAGCAGTATAAAATGGTGTTCTGCACAGCCATTTTAAAACACACATTTTCAAACAGTCTCTCATCTTTTTGCTTAGCGTTTTCCTTGGCCCTCCTGCTTTTCTGGTGGTGGTTCTTTCCAGGCACATCGAAGTTCGCCGGAGGCACTATTGTGCAGTCGTCGTCCGGTCCGTCCGTTGTATCCTGGGAGACAGGCGTCCAACGTATCCTCAAGCACAACACCGGTGAGGGGACGAATTTGTCTTAAGGACAGTGTTGGTTTACACGACTCGGACAAA
The DNA here is from genome assembly GCA_026119855.1 of Campanula takesimana. NCBI lineage: Eukaryota > Viridiplantae > Streptophyta > Magnoliopsida > Asterales > Campanulaceae > Campanula > Campanula takesimana. The sequence goes on along the minus strand of JAOWBW010000083.1, from coordinate 385,102 downwards.
CCCAACTACACCTCTTCCCAGTTTCTATTTTCTGTTTGTATTTCTATTCTGTTTCTATTCAATATTTGTGTAATATTTATAACAATCTTAAGACAAATTAAATCCTTCTCTGTTGAAGAGAAACAGAATCAAAACAGTGAACTAAATTGCTTTGTTTGTTTTCAGAAAATGGTTTCTGACTCGAACACCTCAAAGCAAGTTGCTGGAGCCGACCCTCCTCGTGTGGAGACAGTGCAGAATGAGCAAAACAGTGGTGATAAGACTGTTGTTGCTCCACCCGCTCCTACTCCGGCGCATCACAGCGAGAAACCGGAGAAGTTTGTTGGCCAAGACTTCAAGAGATGGCAACAAAAGATGCAATTTTACTTGACTACCTTGAACTTGAAGAGGTTTCGTAGTGAAGATCCTCCACAAGTTGGTGAGAATGCCGATGCTCAAGCCATGACTGCGGTTGATGCTTGGAAGCATTCGGAATACCTTTGCCGTAATTATATACTGAATGGTTTGTCTGATTCATTGTATAATGTTTATAGTGAAAAGAAATCTGCAAAGGAACTTTGGGAGGCTTTAGAGCGCAAATATAAAATCGATGATGCGGGTGCAAAGAAATTTGTTGTTGGCCGCTTCCTCGATTATAAAATGGTGGACTCTAAAAGCGTTAAAAGTCAAGTAGAAGAGTTGCAAATAATAATTCATGAAATCCATGCCGAGGGGATGGTGTTGAGTGAAACATTCCAAGTGGCGGCTATAATTGAAAAGTTGCCTCCCGCTTGGAGTGATTTTAAGAATTATTTGAAGCACAAACGAAAGGAGATGGATGTTGAGGCACTTGCTATTCGTCTTCGTATTGAAGAGGGTAATAGGGCCGCGGAAAAGAAGTTGAATCATCTTCTTGTTTCTAAGGCTCTGTGGCTAAGGCAAATGTGGTGGAGCATGGTGAAAGCTCCAAGAACAAAGGCAAGAACAAAGGCAAAGGTGCTTTGAAGCCTAAGGGAGGAGTCTCCAAGAACAAGTTTGTGGAACTTGCTACAATTGTGGTATTAAGGGCCACAAGTCTTCCGAGTGTAGGAAGCCAAAGAAGGAAGCCAACGTGGTTGAAGATGCTTCCGAATTGCTAGCGGCGGTTATTTCCGAAGTGAACATGGTGGGTTCTAACCCAAAACAGTGGTGGATTGACACCGGTGCTACTAGGCATGTTTGTTCTAACAAAGACATGTTTAGTAACTTTGAAGCCCTTGAAAATGGTGAAAAATTATTCATGGGTAATTCGGCTACTTCCGAGGTCAAGGGACAAGGGAAGGTGGTGCTCAAGATGACTTCCGGTAAAGAATTGCTTCTCAACAATGTGCTCTATGTGCCCGATGTCCGGAAAAATTTGGTGTCCGGATCGCTTTTGAACAAGCATGGTTTTCGTATTGTGTTTGAGTCGGATGTTGTCACTTTGTCAAAGAATGGTATGTTTGTAGGAAAAGGGTATGTTTGTGATGGGCTCTTTAATCTCAATGTAATGGCAATTAAGGCCAAAGGAAATGAAATGAAAAATTCTTCCGCTTACTTGCTTGAGTCTTCCAATTTGTGGCATGGTAGACTAGGACATGTTAATTATGATACTATTCGTAAATTAATTAACTTGAATTGCATACCAAAATGTAAAATAGACTACAAACATAGATGTGAAATTTGTGTAGAAGCAAAACTCACAAAAACTCCGTTCCATTCTATTGAAAGAAATAATGAACCACTTGATTTGGTTCATACGGATTTATGTGACTTCAAGTCAACACAATCACGTGGGGGCAATAAGTACTTTATGACTTTTGTAGATGATAACACTAAATTTGTTATGTGTATCTTCTTAAAAGTAAAGATGAAGCTATAGAGAAATTTGTTCTCTATAAAAATGAAGTTGAAAATCAACTTAGCTGGAAAATAAAAGTCATAAGAAGTGATCGTGGTGGTGAGTATGAATTTCCATTTGAGGATATTTGTTCTCAACATGGAATTAAACACGAAACAACGGCACCTTATGCACCGCAATCCAATGGAGTTGCCGAAAGGAAAAATCGGACTCTAAAGGAAATGATGAACGCCATGATTATAAGTTCGGGGTTACCGGATAACATGTGGGGAGATGCCGTGTTGTCGGCGAACTATGTATTAAATAAAGTGCCTCGAAAGAAATTAAACAAGAGCCCCTATGAATTGTGGCATGGAAGAATGCCATCTTACCAATACATGAAAGTGTGGGGGTGTCTTGCTAAGGTTTTGATTCCAACACCTAAAAAGGTGAAAATTGGACCAAAAACTATTGATTGCATATTTATTGGGTATGCACATAATAGTAGTGCTTATAGATTTCTTGTACATGAATCGAAAATTCAAGAAATACACAAGAATACTATAATGGAATCAAGAAATGCTTATTTCTATGAAAATATATTTCCGTGTAAAAGAAATGAAGCAAGTTCATCTAAACGGATATATAATTCAATAGAAGAAGAAGAAGTTCATCATGATGAAAATGATGAACAAGAACAAGAAATAGAACCTCGACGTAGTAAACGAGGAAGGATAGAAAAATCCTTTGGGACGGACTTTTTAACTTATATGTTAGAAAGTGAACCACAAACTTATAAAGAGGCCGTGGGCTCTTCGGAAGGACCTTTGTGGAAAGAGGCAATTAAAAGTGAATAGATTCTATTTTGCAAAATCACACTTGGGAGTTAGTGGATTTACCTCCGGGTTGTAAACCACTAGGATATAAGTGGATTTTCAAAAGAAAAATGAAAGCGGATGGGACAATTGACAAGTATAAGGCAAGACTTGTAATTAAAGGTTACAAGCAAAAGAAGGCCTTGACTATTTTGATACATATTCTCCGGTAACGAGAATAACATCAATAAGAGTAGTACTTGCAATAGCCGCTTTAAGGAATCTTGAAGTGCACCAAATGGATGTAAAAACCGCTTTTCTAAATGGTGATTTAGAAGAGGAAATTTACATGGAACAACCCGAGGGGTTTGTTTCACATGGGCAAGAAAAGAAAGTGTGCAAATTAGTAAAGTCTTTATATGGCTTGAAACAAGCACCAAAACAATGGCATCAAAAGTTTGATCAAGCCATGATGGGAAGTGGATTTAAAATTAATGAATGTGATAAATGTGTTTATGTAAAGACACGGAAAATGGTTATGTCATTTTATGTCTTTACGTAGACGACATGCTTATCATAGGAAGTTGTGATAAGATGATCAAATCCACTAAAGATATGTTAAATTCAAAGTTTGACATGAAAGATATGGGATTAGCGGACGTTATCCTTGGTGTGAAAATTTCTAGAATATCCAATGGATTGGTTTTAAGTCAATCACATTATGTGGATAAAATTCTTGAGAAATTTAACAAAGATGACTTAGCTAAGTCAATCACATTATGTGGATAAAATTCTTGAGAAATTTAACAAAGATGACTTAGCTATCTCTAAAATTCCAATTGATCCAAATCTGCATCTAACAAAGAATAAAGGTGAAACCGTTTCTCAAGTGAATACTCGAGAATTATTGGAAGCCTAATGTACTTGATGAGTTGTACAAGACCAGATATTGCATACGTGGTAAGCAAACTGAGTCGTTACACTAGTAATCCGGGTACGGAACATTGGAAAGGTATAGTAAAAGTACTTAGGTACTTAAGATATACTCGAGATCATGGATTACATTATACGCGTCATCCTGCGGTGATAGAAGGATATAGCGATGCTAATTGGATATCCGACATCAAAGACTCAAGGTCTACGAGTGGATATGTATTTACTTTAGCAGGAGCTGCTATATCATGGAAATCTTCAAAACAAACAGTTATAGCTAGATCCACGATGGAATCTGAGTTTATAGCATTAGATAAATGTGGTGAAGAGGCCGAGTGGCTACGCCAATTTATAGAAGATATTCCCAGATGGGAAAAAACCCGTGCCCGCAATATGTATACATTGCGATAGCCAATCAGCGATTGGAAGGGCACAAAACTTTATGTATAATGGTAAGTCTAGACATATACGTCGAAGACATAATACCATTAGACAACTACTCTCAACTGGTACCATTTCTATTGACTATGTAAAGTCAAAAGAAAATATTGCAGACCCTTTAACAAAAGGATTAATTAAGAGTTAGTTGAAACATTGAGATATGGAATGGGACTAAAGCCTCTTGAAAAGTTAATCACAGCGGAAAACCCAATCTAGATGACTGGAGATCCCAAGAACTAGATTCAATGGGACCACCTAACTGTTAAAAGACTAGAGCGTCACTGTGGGGGAAAACCCCAAGCCCATTCTATTAGTGACATCCCGAAGGGACAAGGATAAGCAAATGCTTTTAATGACTCTTACGCGTCGAGAAAGTCACGCGGGGTAAACGGGTTACCTTTAAGACGTCACCTATGTGAGAGAGAAGTGGGGCCGCTTCGAGGAGAATTGTGTGAGGCTCAATTCTTAGACCCTCTCGCAGAACCAGGTACGTGTTCAGGGCCACGAACGAACACAGCTATGAGAACGGAAATGTGTCAGGACATTACTTGTGTCTAGTATATGACCGGCTACACAAAAAGCATATCGATTCAAGGACATCGCGTCTATCGACTTGCGAGTAGAGTAAATATGCTAGTACGAGCGGAGGTTCAATGGGCATTATTCCCACACCTACGTATGCAGTTTTTGTCTGCCGGATTTTATCACCATATTCCTCTTAATTTCCTTCATGTGGGGATTGTTGGAAAAATGTGTAAATGTGTGAAGGAAATTTGAGAAATTGCGCGCGTTTCTTAAATAAAAATCATTTGTTGATTAAAGAATAACTCCTACTTGTTAGTAATAAATTGGTGTGTCCAATTTATGTAATGAAAAGTAGAAGTTGAAATGCTCAAAAGAATAAATAAAATGAATGGTAAGTTGGGGAAGTGGGTTACTATCCCACATGGAAAAGGAAGGGAAAATTCCTTAGGATCCTTCCTTGTAAAAGGGTATCCCAAATGGGATAATGGGAGAAATAATGTTCTAAGACCATTTGTGGGTAAAGCCAAGTGAACTTCTCCCACATTGGTTTAGAATAAAAAGTTGAGCTAGTATAAATACAATTACTCATTTGTATGGGTTAAGATTGTGTAGACTAGAGGCTCTCTCTCGCGCCCGGGTGCGCAGGGGGGGTGCAAATTTAGTTGGAAATTTGTCGATTTATGCCACGGACCACTGGACTCATGTGTGCGCGTCCTGCGGACACGAATGTAGCTCCGAAATGGCCTAGGCGCGACAAGCTCACTTTTTGATTATTTTTTTCCGTCCCTAAATTTTGAATTCGGCTGGAAACAAATCTGATAACAGTCAGAATTAAAAGCCATTCATTACATAATTAATTTTGTAACAGCCGAATTAATTCCATTGATTCCCAGATTAATTGGGTCATTTTGAGCAGTATAAAATGGTGTTCTGCACAGCCATTTTAAAACACACATTTTCAAACAGTCTCTCATCTTTTTGCTTAGCGTTTTCCTTGGCCCTCCTGCTTTTCTGGTGGTGGTTCTTTCCAGGCACATCGAAGTTCGCCGGAGGCACTATTGTGCAGTCGTCGTCCGGTCCGTCCGTTGTATCCTGGGAGACAGGCGTCCAACGTATCCTCAAGCACAACACCGGTGAGGGGACGAATTTGTCTTAAGGACAGTGTTGGTTTACACGACTCGGACAAACCCAACTACACCTCTTCCCAGTTTCTATTTTCTGTTTTGTATTTCTATTCTGTTTCTATTCAATATTTGTGTAATATTTATAACACTCCCTCCATCCCACTATATAAAGTTTCTACTTTTAATTTGCATGGGGATTAAAAGATAAATAAATGAATATACTAGGGGCACAAAAAAGTCACAAAATCTTGCTCACAAAAATCTTAGGTGTCATGATTTTATTGGTGTTTTTAAGTAGAGTGTGGCGGGTCCATTATCGATGCAACCAATAAAATATCGCCACCTCATATTGTGGGCAAGATTTTGTGAGCTTATTTTGTGCCCCTAGCATTGCTCTAAATAAATATTGTGCGTGTGAAAAATAAAGCAAGAAAGAGAAAGTGAGCAGGGAATTTTAATTGTGATAATGACAAGTTGGTCCCATTTTTTATTGTAGGTAATAAAGTAAAGTAAGAACCTTAAATTGAGACATACTAAAAAAGAAAGTAAGAACCTTAAATTGAGATATATTAAAAAAGAAAGTAAAAACCTTAAATTGAGACAGATGGAGTATTTCAAATCTTGCGGGTTTGAGATTACATTAAATCAATTTTTTTAATAAATATTGTGATGTTTATATATTATTTATATATATTTGAGGATGCAATATAATCTTTAAAGATTTTTAAATAGTATAGGCTTTTCTCTTTTTAAGAGATAAAACTAATAATAGCGTTGGATAATTGAAACAATAGTATTTTCTTTTAATTGTTACTATAGAGTAAACAGGGCAAGGTGGGGCGGGGCCAGGCGAGGTGAGAAGTTTGGGTTCGGCTTATCATTACAGAACAGATCAGTTTTAAAACATTTTCATTTTGAGTAGTCTTAATTGTTTTTGAATGACCTAAAAGGGAAAAAAAAAATACTACTTGTATTGAGACGGAGGGAGTATTTGATACAGAATGGTTCGATTTTGAACCATAATGCAGTATTTTCTCTGTCTCATAACAAACGACATATTTTGTATTTTAGTTGTCCATTAGAAAGTCTCATATTTAATTAAATGAAAATTTTATATTATTTTTATTCATAAGACCCACTTATTAGGGATGACCAAACCGAACCGGAACCGGACCGGAGAAGCACGGAACCGGAGCAAACCGGCGAATAAACCGGAACCGCCATTCATCCGGGCCGGTTACAGTTCACATAAATGGCGAACCGGATCGGAACCGGACCGAAAATCCATTGTTTTCAATAATTTTAAAGGGGGCGACCGGAACCGTACCGGAACCTAACCGGAACCTAACCGGATTGTGGTAACCGGAACCGGAACCGGTGTAACCAAAGGCCGGTTACGGTTCACCTATATGCCGAACCGGAACCGGCGGTTCCGAACCGGAACAGGGCCCAGAACCGGTTTTGGCCATCCCTATCACTTATAATACAACAACAATCACTTACTATTCTCAACTCAACTTTATTTTTCATCAACTTAACAACACTTGCTTTTAAAGCATTCTTAATAAAAAAAGGAAATTCGTGATTATTATTTAAAGATAAACGGTTTTCAATAAGAAAATAAACATAAATTAATGATTTACTTAGTTAATGGGTGTAAATTAAACTTAGTTACTCCATCTTTAATCATGATGATTAAGCAGTATATTATTGTAATGTAAATAAATAATCTTTGGTGGAATACAACCTTAGGTGCAATGCAGCTAGCATCAAAATAATTATACTCACAAAGGTTTTATTCCTTATGTTTTAATCAAATCTAACAAAAACCCAATTATGGCGGAATCGAACATATAGCTCTGTGGGCATAAAGTAAAAATAAATAAATCATAAAGCCAGAAAATGTTCACCCACTCCACACCCCTTGAAGTTTGAGCCCATCAATATACTATACTCCCTCAGTCCTTACCCCCCCCCCCCCCCCCCCCCCCCCCCTTTTTTTTTACACTTTGCAGAAACGGAGATAAAAATGGTGGTGGCTGGTGTCCGAGTTTAGATTTGGTTGTGGCGGGCGGTGGTCGATCGACGGTAATGGTCGACGGTGGTGGCTGGTGGTGGTGACTGGTGGTGGTCGGCTGTGGTGGTGGTGATGGTGATGGTGGCCAGTTGTCGGCGGTGGTACTGGTGTCGGCAGTGGTAGGGGCAGGAGTGGTGGACAATTTATTTGTGTGTAATTAATAATTAAAAGTTAAATAAAAAAATCTTCTAATTATTTTTAAACCCACCTCAATTAACAATATATTTGAATAAATATACTCATTCCTTAAATCCCGTGCATTTCTAAAAGGGTGCAAGGTGTTTTGGGACGGAGGGAGTAACACTTTCTTAAAAATGCCGAAAAATCTTTACTACTCCTCGTACTCGTTTTCTCTCACTTTACATTTATACTCATAACATCAATCAACTTACTATTCCCTACCATACTTTTCGCTCCTACTTCACTTTTCACACACAACTACTACTCACTACTATTTACTCCATCCGTCCCAAAACACTTTGCACTTATTTTCTTTTTGGGTGTCCCATTGGTAAGTCCCCTTTCCTAAAATGTTCAAATTTTATTACTTTTCTATTCTCCTTACCCCACTTGTCATACTCACACACTTAATTTTGGACCCCACTTGTAAATCCCGCTCAGCTTATCTTACCCACAATTTCTTTCCCACTCACAATACTTTTGAATTTATATACTCTTATTTTAATTCCCGTACATCTTTAAAATGATGCAAAGTGTTTTGGGACGGAGGGAGTATCTCTTAATTCCAGTGCACAACCCATTTTTATCTATGGTGAAACTGAAACAGAGGGAGTGCTTCACAAAAGTTTCAAGTCCTACTCAGTGGGTGACACTTGTACAATAAATCTACTTATGTTTTAATTAATTTCTATAAATTAATGTCTTATTTTACTGTCAAATAGAATCACCATTATTTTTTATTTAATGGACACTTTACATGAGATGATTTAGTATGAAATAATATATTCTTAAACTTTTAGTCTTTAAAATATATAAAATATAAAATGGTAATTTTTTTTAAAAATGAATAATTATTTTGAAACAGATGAGTTAGGGGTGAGCAAAAAAAACTTGGAACCGGACCGGATCAAAGGAAATGACCAGACCAGTTAAAACCGTACCAGACCAATACATATGGTTTGGTTCCGGTTCCAAAATATTATAGAACCAGTATATTGGTTCGGTTCTGGTTCCTGGTAAAATTAATTACGGTTAGAACCAGACTGGACCAGTTGTGCATATATTTTATATGTATTATTATATAGTAAATAAAATTATACACTCACTTTTGTATTATAATTTTTCAAAAATCCATTTAAATTGCTTCAAAAACAAAAGACTCATTTAAATATTTTGTAATATTGTACCCAACCCAAGCCTCAAGGTTCCAAATCGACAAACCCGAGTCTCAGACACCAGTAATCTTTATTCAATTATTTTCACTTTTAAACTTTTATTTTTCATAATTCATATCCTCTTTTCGGTTTAAACATGAGTGAAACCCTAATCATCGACTCTTCAACTAGAGTGAAGCCCTAGTATTTTATTTGGGTTTGATCTTGATTTATAACTAACATTAAGTTTATGTTTGTGTTTGATCTTGTCAATGTTGTGAGTTAAGAAAGTTTGAAAACAAATAAACTTCAAATGACTAGAACCGGACCAGACTAGACCAGTAGAACCAGAACCAGTGTATTGGTTCTCACAAGTATTGGTTTGGTTCCGGTTCTAAATTTTTATAGAACCAGAGTATTGGTTCCGGTTCTGATTCTGTGATTTTTTGTCAAAAAATGGATCAAACCGGAGCATGATCACCCCTAAGATGAGTACAAAGTGAGTGAATTTCTGGTGCAAGAATCCTAACATTGTAAATGTACAAATAAAAATCATAACATTATAAATGTACAAAAATGCTGCTCAAGCGAGAATTTAATGTTTTTTTTTTTTTTTTTAACTTGCTCTCTCTTAATTAAATGTTGTAATCGACAAATTATCATTTTTAAAAATCATATTTTTTTTATTTGTACATTACATAATTGCATGTATAGTAATAAAATTACACCAATTGAAATGTGAAACTATTTTAGGACAAGTCAAAATGAAAAAGTGTGACACTTATTATTTTTGTTTTGGACAAAGAAAGTATAAAACTCTATGCTTTTTGAAAAATAGTGTTACTTAAGACCAGGTAATTAGTTTAGGGTAAATATAAAATCATAAAAAAGTGCCACAAAATTTGGTCTACAAAATGATGTGTCAAGATTTTATTGGTGTTTTTAATTAGAGTGTGCCGAGTCCACTATTGATGTAACCAATAAAATATCGCCAGATCATTTTGTATCCATTATTTTGTGAACTTCATTTGTGCCCCTAGCATTGCCCATCAGTTTAATATAAATTATCTTGCCAAACAATTTGAATATAAAGCTACAATCATATTATGATGCCTAAGTAAGTATGAGGATACAAGGTACTTGAGTAATCAAACAAATAATTAATTCTGACCAATATTAATATGATTAAGTATAAGATGATTCCCTAATTTTATTCCCAACTTTCTTTTCAGTTGCCTACTCCAACCAATAAGTGCTTTAGCTATCAAGTTCTCGAATGTGACTATGAAAAATCCTTTATTTGAGTATGCCAAATGACAGGTTGTAACCTTAATTCCATGACTATTAAATCAGTGGCGGATCCAAAATTTTTTTTGAAAGAGGAAAAATTATTTTTATTAGTGCACATGGGCAAGAAAAAAATTTAGTTTATTTTTTTTCTTCGCTGAAAGGGTGGGGGGGGGGTAAAGTTTAATTTATTACACTGATTAATTTGATATTTACAAAAATTGCACTTAATAAAAAAAAATTATTTATCAATGTATTAAACACCACATATTGATGAATTTTAGCAATAGTTATATCGCTATTTGGTTTAATTTCAAAGGCCGAATGTTCTTTTGACACTCATTGTTTCAGCAACAAGAGTCGTCGATATATTAAAAAAACTAGAGACTTTAGAATATCGGACTGCAAGTAACTTGAATAATTTATCAATGCTTCATTTTCCATGCTAATCCATAGTATATCATGAAAATGGTACATTTAGTGTTAATTACTCTACTTTATCCAAGTAAACATGATTAAGTACGAGTTAATGGTTTTTTTTTTTAAATGTTTTTATATTAATTGATTATGCCATGAAGGCTACAACTGGGCCTATAACTAGGCTACTAACACAAATGCCATGAAGGCTACAACTAGGCCTATAAATAGGCTAACACAAATCTCTCTGACGGGATTCGAACTCGTGACTTCCACATGAGAAGTTAGCACCGGATACCGCTTGATCTAGAGCTCTTTGGTAGTTAATGGTTTTTATAAGTACGCATCTGAGGACTGAGAATATGAGTTGCTCAAAATTGGGTGACAGCTAAATTTGTGAATATATTTTAAGAAATTGACCAATAATGTGATGCCATAGTATGCAATGTATAAATACAAGGTAATGAGTAATCAGCCTATAAATATTAATTCTTTCTAATCTCATGATTAAGCTAAAAAAATGATTTCCTATTTTATTATCAGCTTTATCTCAACTTTCCTGTTGTGTAGGGCAAATGTTGGCCATCGATTGCTACATAAAAAGCTAAGTATGAATCAAACATGTTTATCCAATATACCAAATGTTAGGTCTACAATCATTCTCATTATATATATATATATATATATATATATTTATTTTTTGTACAAGTAAACCAAATTAATTATATAAAAAAGTAGGCTCGGGCCTATAAACTCAGAGTTCTGGTTTTTCGGATTCCTCGTTATAATTTCTATGCCATCACTACCAGAAAATGTTTTTTTAGAGACTCTTTGTTTGAGATGGCAATTTTTTTTTTTTTTATAGTTTTATTTGAAAGAAATTGGGACGACATTTCTCTATTGGTCTCTATTTTGGGACGACACTTCTCTATTGGTCTTTATTTTGAGACGTCATTTCTCCAATAGTCCCTAATTTAACATATTGTATTTATATCAGGGACACTGATTGCTGTCTCTAAAAGATTTGAGACACTCACTTAATGAGACCCATATTGTGTCCCTATTTTGTCCTAAACTCAAACTGAGACGTTATTAGAGCCTACTTAAGGCCACTTATTGAAACCATATCCCGTCTCAATAAGTATGCTTTTACGTAGTGCATTCAACACTTATGTCAACTATATAGACTTTATTTTTAGCCCGATTCCATTAACTGAAGAGCAAAAAAGCATCAAACTCTTTCGTGGGTTTTCCGTTGTGCAGATAAACCCCTTTTATTTTTATATTAGACATTTAAGCTAGTCGTTTTCTACAAAAATGTTGCAAACCACTAGCGAAGCTAGAGCATAGCTAAGGGGGTCAGGCCCCTTTGAATTTTGAAATGTGTCAATTTTAGTACTTTTAAAATTTTAGAAAATGACATTTTACTACTAAAAATAATGAATTACTCATTTTGACCCCCTTAATCTTGAGAAAAAAATACACTAAATTATTATTTTGACCCCCTTGCATATTAAATTTGTAAACTTCAAATATAATGCTTATCCCACAAACAACCTTGACCCCCTTCCCAAAAAATCATGGCTTCGCCACTAATGCAAACATCAAATTTATCATTCAAACTAATAAGTTGTATGTCACACACTTATCTTTTAGCATGAACCTATAGTTTGGCTAATAATTTTTTTATAATATAACAAGCGTATACCATATAATATAATAAAGAAATGACATAAAAATTTATGCAATATTGATGTTTGTAACAATTTTTGAAAGATAGGAGCTTTTATGTGACTAACATAGAGTAGAAGGGGCTTATTCGCATAATGGAGAAACGAACTCGAAGGTATTATGGCTTTTGCTCTAATGCCAATTTTGTGCACCTAATCAGTGGCGGAGCCAGAAATCAAAGAAAGGGGGGGGGGGGGCAAAATATGTTGGAGCCAACCCGATTTTTTTTTTGTTTTGATTTTTTTCCCGGTGTTTCTATATACTGTACAATACAATTTTAGGCATAGATATGTAGTTAAGTACTAACTTTAATGGTGACAATAAAGCATCTACGATTCAACACATACTCCCTTTGCCCCAAAATGATATTTTTATTTGCCATTTTTCATCATCCCAAAAAATCCTTCTCATTTTTACGGTTTAGGCTTAAAAGTGCACAAATAAATTGAATAGTCAAATGTTGAAATTATTTTGAGACAAATGGAGTATATATAACACAAAGTATCCAAAGATTTAACATATATAGTTGTTTAACATTGACCTTATTTTTACTCACCTACCTCAATTTTCTTACATCATTCCGTCTTAAAAATAAAAGTGTATTCCCTTCGACCCATACTTATCGCTACTTATTTTCCTTTTAGCGTCTCATACTTATTGCTACTTATCTAAAATGTTCTATCTTCTCTCTCTTACCCACTCACAACGACTATCCACTAATTTGTTTTCTCTCTCCTACCCACTTACAACAATCACTTTTCCAACATATTTTATTAATCCTCGTGCATTCCAATTTGGTAGCAAAAATAGGGGACGCAAGGAGTAAATTTTAATAGGACGGAGGGAATTTATTTGTATGTACAGTGTGCATATGTATATACTTTATTTTTTAACACATATACATATATAGTTAACTGCCATTATTTTCACACACACAAAAAAAATTAATAATGAAAAGCCAAGGGGGGGGGGGGGCAGTTGCCCCTGCTTGCCCCCTTGTGCCTCCGCCAATGCACCTAATGGCCTGTTGACTTCAAAAAATGGGACACATTTTTTAATCGGTGTCTAAAAGATGCCTGTCTAGGCCGCCTAGTCCCCGCCTAGGCGCTAGGCGTTCATGAAACGCCTAAGTCCCGCCTAGGATATTATAATTATTCTGAATTCTCGGCCCCGCCTAAGTTCCGTCTAGACTCTGCCTAGGCGCTAGGCGCTGCTGCTGCGCCTAACGACTGTCTATCGCTTTTTAGAACCTTGTTTTTAATTCCCTCGTGGCTCTGTCTCGAAACAAGGCCCCACAATTTTTAAATTTATTTGTTGTTAAAAAAGTTACAAATTAAACATTCATTTGAATTTGATTTTTTTTTTATTAGAAAAAACTTGTTTTACACTCGCTTTAATGTAAAACTTGTTTTCATCCCTTAATTAAAAACAAAATCTCTTTATATAAAACAAGTTTTACACATCTCTTAATGTAAAACATGTTTTTTTTTTGTAAAACTGACCCTTTTCATTTTGATATGAGATTTTTTTTTATATATATAAATAAAAAGTTATCCGTTTCTACCCACATAAAATTGGCCGAAGAATATAAACTTATCCCCGTTAACTTAAACTTATCCCTCGGTAACTTAGGTCTTAGATGCTGTTAGAACAAAAAATAAGGAGTATGTTTTGGGGGAAACTAGTTTCTCCATAAGCTATAAAAAGTTCTGTTTTTAACCCTTAAACCCAAACATGAAACCCTAAACCTGAAACTCTAAACCCTAAACCTTAAACCCTATAAAAACAAGACTTTTTATAACTTATGGAGGAACTAGTTTCCCCCAAAATTTTCTCAAAAATAAGAGCGTTGGCAAAAAAAAAAAAAAAAAAAAAAACACTCTACACACATAAACACAAGAATTTTACGTGGATTTACCAACTTGGATACATGCATGTGCGGAGGGAGAATATATTACTTTCAACGGTGATTACAAAAGATGATCTCATTAATCTAGTTGTACGAATTATTAAGCCCAATAATTCCGTCAATCTAAATTTAGAATTATAGATATCTACTTGTATCTCTCAAAGACGACCGGCCAAAAATATGCTACGGGAGAGGGTTGTAATTATAGTCGTAAATACCTAAAACTCCAAAGAAAAAAGAATCTTATTCCTTGTGTACAAAGTAATTCTATTTCCATTAGAATACTACTTTCCTAAGTCTTGAACAATTCTTTGTACCAACGAAACCTTACTCCTTGTTCCACAAGGATGTTACTTAAACCACCCAAATCTTAATCCTTGTCGCGGACATATCCTTAACTAATAGCCATTAATTCAAAGTCGTATTCCCAACATATGCATATACTCCCTTCGTCTCACTCGAATTAAGACAAATTTTCATTTTGGGCGTCTCATTCGAATTAGGACAACCCAAAAATGGAAGTGTTTTATTTAATGGGACGCACATTCACACTCACAACAACTTTCCACTCATTATTCCCTACCCCACTTTCTCTCTCATACTTCACTTTCAATACTCACAACACCTACTCCACTAACACTCTTTTCTTAATCCCCGTATCCAACCTAAAAATCCTAATTCGGGTGGGACGGATGGAGTATCATTTAAACTTATTAATAATTGAGATATTTTCTCTTTAAACTCACAGAAGATAAGTTATACTCCCTCCTTCCTACTTGAAAGTCTCAAATTCAGGATCTTCCGCCGCAAGAATTTCCTGAGAAACGAAGTCATAGGCACGTAGGTTCAGGGCCAGACCGACTACTCCAAGAGCACTCATCCATAAACCGGTTACTGGTACAAATAACATAAAGTGAAATAGAACAAATTTTCATTTTGGGTGTCCCACCCAAAATAAGATATTCTAAATTAGAATGTTTTTATTACTTCTTTATTAATGAGACCCATTTGTGATACTCACATCAACTTTTTACTTAATATTCCATATCCAATTTCTCTCTCCTCCATACTCAAAACACCTGTTTTTACACCACTTTTTCTAATAAAGTATTGAGAAAATCTGGGAAAAAACGGGTTTTACGTTAAGTTATCGAAAAACGCTTTTCTAAATATGTCGTGGTAATTTTTTTTTTTTTTTTAATAAACGGGAAGTTGTTCGGCGCTAGTCATAAGTGTCTGTGGTAGTGTTAAAAAGTGTCAGCGAAGTTACACTGACATTTGAAAAAGTAATGATAGTAAAATTAATTTAGTGTTAAATTTGTTATTGATAGTATTGGTGATGATATATCAATAACATATAAGTTGTAGATTTTTATTAGTATAATTTATTTAATTAACCTAAATTTAAAATTATTGCTCAAAGTTTTTTTTGTAATAATAACAAAAAAGTGCGAAGATTATTTTGGGACGGAGGGAGTATTATTTTAGCCATGAAAAAGTAATGATAGTAAAAACCTTTGGGCCATTGTTTGATCTTGGCCTTGACCTTAAAGATTGAGCACATTGGCATGTGGGCTTATTTCTCTAGCCTGCTTGGTTAATATTATTTGTGCTGATATGGGCCTCAACTTTGGAGGGACTCTATTTTTCTTTCTTGTTGTATTCTTTTATTTTTGTGTAGGCTTATGACTGTAATCGAAAGAGACTATTCATCTGGATCCATGTATCTATATTTATTTTTATTTCTTTTCTATACTAACTTCATCTCAAAATAAATGATCAAAAAGTTTTTAAATTTTGTCTCGAGCAAGAGCATGTTTGATAAGTTTTTGATCATTTATTTTAAGACGAATGGAGTAAATGCTAGCTTTTGATTTTTTTTTGACACTTCTAATGGTATACATCTATAAATATATAATAACAGAAGTGCCAAACTTGGCGCCCAAACACATTTTGCCTATTCTAAGGGCATTTTGTCTTTTCACTTTGTGGCATAGGATGTAAATTTCATTGAAAATTGATGGCATATGTATACATGGTATCTGGCATTTTTGTAATATACATCTTTCATCCGGGCAAAGCTAAAGGAGGAAAGTTAGCTGGCGATTCCCTTCACAACCCTAGCATCTTCTCCTCCCTCCTCATTTTTCTCTCCATCTTTCTCTCTCTAGAAAAACACACACACACGCACTCTCTTTCTCCCCCAAGATCGGGGCAGATTCGCAGCAAAAATCACGAAGGTTGAATCGTGAACGAATGGCACCGGGGAACACAACATCGAGTGGTAGGTGGGTGGAAAGTGGTTGTTCTTCACATCCCCGCACCGTAACAAGCGTCAGCCGCCGGCGAATGCAATTTGTAGCAGACCACCCTAGATCTGGATAGATCCGTAGCAAAAAAAAAAAAAAAAAAAAAACTATCTTCAACAGTGAAGCTCAAGGCGTGAACCAAATCCGCTCTTCTTCTCCGGTAAGCAAACCAATCGCCGTCGCTGACTGTTTGTTGATGCCGGAATTTCGACGACTGCTGATCTAAAATTCGTCACTTCACTGAACAAGTAACCCGATGTCTGTCTATTTCACTTTAATTTTTATGAAATTCACTTAATTAACTTCATCTGGTATATAATTATTTTGATGTGAGATTTGATTAATGTGTGTTGTTTGAACCTTTGGCCAGTTTTTTCACTCTTCTTATTAAGCCAGTTAATCATTGTTGAATTGAAGCACAATTATTGTAATTTATTCTTTTGTTAAATCTCTTAATTGATTAGAATGTACAATGTTTATTAATGGCTAACATAGCAATATGACTGTTTTGCAGGGAACTTTAAACTTTGTTTCTTTTGGGGGGGGGGGGGGGGGGGAAGAAATTGAAGAATATGACTGCAGGTATCAAATGACTCTATTTTTTTTATTGTGGTTTTTGTTGGTTTCATTTTTGGCTTAGCATTCTTAACCTCCCCAACCGTGTTTTAGCTGCCACACTCCTCTATGTTATTTTCTTAATCCATTTGTTTTTTTTATATATTATGCCTCATAGTGTGATTTGAATTGTGTATTTATTGTTCACTATGTTTGTTGCAATTGTCTGACTCTTTGTTATGGCTCTTTGTTTTTTAAGATTTCCAATTGCTTCTTCTGTTATGTTTTTTTCTTTTTCAATAAAGGTTATTTTTTCAAAGGGTGATTGATCGAATCTAAACCATTTGTATATTTTCTTTATTTTGCTGGGATACTAGAAGGAAAACCCCAATTGTTTGATCAGTTACACTCTAACCTAAGAAAAATGGGGGGGGGGGGGCTTGGTTTTAAAGAGATTATAATCATGAAACAAACTGCTCTTTGCAAGATTTGTATGAATGTGACACTTGCGAGTTACCTTCTATGTGGTGCAGGTAGATTCAGGAATTTAAGCCGAAAGGCAGATCAGCTTGGCAGTTCACTGCTAGACGCTACTGCATTAGCGCATCAGATATCAACATATGTATCAACATCTAAATTAATATAGTTGAAGTCTATGACTACGACTGGGACTCATTAACTTCAACAGGTATATTATGTTCTCCACACCTTTAATTTTGAAAATCCTTGGGCTAATCTGGTATAACATGGCTATTTAATCCCCATTTTTTATTTTTTATGGTTAACATTCCATGTTAGACTTTCCACAACAGGGAAAAAAGATAGTGCTTTACACCTTACTATTATAAATGAAAGGAAATGAAAGGAAAAGTGTTTTACACCTTACTTCTTTTATACATATTTATCATATCTTTGTTTTGTTCATCTGCCATTCCGTTTCCAGTCATCAAATTATTTTTCCGTATTATAATAATTTTAATGTTCTATGGTCCAGTTCATAGACAGTAGATATGCCTTTTATTTATGCACTTTATATGTTTGTGTGTTTGTCCAACCCAAAACGATAATGTCCGTATTTTGAAACAAACTAATCTATCTCTAACATTATTGTAAATAATATAGTCATGATTAACGTAGATTGATATTGTTCAAGAGATTTATAACCTTCTGCTACTGAGCATGGTGCTGCCGAGTAGTTTTAATAAATCTACCTAGAGTTTGATTTCTGGCTCATATTTGGACACAGTGTGCAACATGATGAGGATTAACGTATCTGTCACAAAAGGTCTTTATCACTGATTGTAATGATTAACAAAATCCCAAAAGATATTGATCCCAACCACCACACTTAATTAGAACATGTTCATTTCCCTCTTTTTATGCGTATAGTTAATTTTGAGTATTCCTTTTTTGATAGTTGAGTACATGTCCACGTGCTTACTCTTGCTTTTGAACCAAATTTTTGTGATACAATCTCATAAACATATACATCAAAGAGTAAATTCAAATACTTTGATTAGAGTGTTTTGTTAGAGTTGCAAAAGATTATAGGTTCCATATCTTATTTTTCTTGACTTGCATATGTTTAAACTGTTCTAAAAAAATCAGTAGAAACTTTAGGCTCAGTGTAGATAACCCATAATGCAGATTTGACTTCATTAGGATCTTGATGGGGGTAGCTAGGGTTGGGTTTAGTTGGAGATGCGAAACTGAATATTCATTTTTCTAAAACTAAAATTGTGAGTGAAATTGTCATACGAAGTCATCTAAAAAACGTGATGGGTGGTGCTGCATGGCTTTCCAATATTTTTTTTTTTTTTTTTAATGAATTTCCAAGTAGGTTTAAGTGAGGAGGTGATGACATCCGATCAAAGGCAAATGTGTTAGTCTCTCTATGCGCATGATAGTCTAATTTCCCCTTTTTGTTACTTTACAAAGTTTGTCCCATTTCAAAAATTAGGTCTTCAAACCACTCAGTTTCCAAAACTTACAATGTCTGTAAAGTCAAACGAGACTATCATTTTGGGACGGATGTAGCATATAAGAAGGAATATCTTTTAGTCTTACACTTCCAATGTCTCGCAAAGTTAGTTTTACTTTATTTTTAATCATCTTAAAGATGTAGGGAAAAAACAACGATCTCAATGAAATTTTAATACTCATTATTATTATTTGAGTGGGGAGGGGGGTTGTGTTTAAGTATATTTGCTTTTTTTTTTTGTCGCATTGCCTACGAATATGTTTTTTTTTTTTTTTTTTGGGTAAAATAACTTGGCAGTAGGTTTTAAATTGGTATCAATTTGTTGTTTTTACAATACTCATTAATTTTGTGTCGGTCAATCCAATCCATTACTGGATTCTTCTTTTTGATTGAAAAAAATAAGGATGGGGGAATTATTTATTTTGTGAAGGTTTGCAATATTGATGGAACATTGAGGGTAGAACTTGGTTCGACCATTGGAATTACGCTGGTGAATCCTGGCTTGATTCAGTCGAAACCGACTAAAGGCAAATTCATGAACAATGATGGCAAAATGGTAGTAGATCAAGAACTAAGGGATGTAAGTTGTTAAGTTTCGAGATGTTGATCAAATCTGCTGAATCTCTATGCTGCGTTGGGTAGTCTTTCCCTTCTCGATTTGGCTTAACAACTAGATTATTGTTGTGCCACGATGAATGGTAATGGGGAGAATTGCATGTTAAATGAAGGTCATGACTTCAGACAAAATGGTAGGTCTGGGAAAAAGAAAATCAAAGGCGGCTGTTAGGTTGGTCGAAAATTGACATACAGGTCTGATCATTGTGCTTTTTTTTTTCTTTTTTCTTTTTTCTTTTTTTGCACCAAGTAGGCTATCGTTGACATACATATCATAGTTGGGTGTTGTTTTCTTTAGTGCTTTTGCAAAATTATCTTGGTCTTTGTAATTTATCTGATAATTTGAACATGTTCACTTCACTATAATGCTCCTATTTCTTGGATTAGTACATTGGTTTACGTAACCTTAATATTCAACTCAATTGCAGATTTGCAGGCCTACTTTATTGGTTCTTAAATAGCTTTAAGCAATTGAGATTTGGAAGCAGCTGGCGATAAGGTAATTTATTCATCATGTTTTTGGGTAAAAGATTGGTTTTATTAGCAAATGGACTTTTTGTTACTCATTCAATAGCTTACTCTATATTTTCGCAGCCGAGATGAAATTGAAGAGGGGTTAGAAAACTTGATTTTATTTTTTTTAGTTATTTTGGAACGGAGGGAGTACGTAGAAGGCATAGTCGGGTACATTGAGACTTTAGGAAATAGAAAGATGAATTAATTACGTCAAGCTTAGAAGCTTGCAGAAGGAGCTAAGTAATTATGATAGGAATAATAGTAGTGTATATGTTTGCTCATTTTATAGGATTAGTATTGTTTGTTCTGGTAGGGAAAAAACAATGATCTCAATGAAATTTTAATACTCATTATTATTATTTGAGTGGGGAGGGGGGGTTGTGTTTAAGTATATTTGCTTTTTTATTTTTTGTTGCATTGCCTACGAATATGTTTTTTTTGGGGGTAAAATAACTTGGCAGTAGTTTTTAAATTGGTATCAATTTGTTGGTTTTTACAATACTCATTAATTTTGTGTCGGTCAATCCAATCCATTACTGGAATCTTCTTTTTGATTGAAAAAAATAAGGATGGGGGAATTATTTATTTTGTGATGGTTTGCAATATTGATGAAACATTGAGGGTAGATGTCACGACCCGAAAACTAGGCTCTATTTTATTGGTAATAAATAATTATTATTTAATTATTTTCTTATTTATTTATTTATTTAAATTTATTTATTTAAATAATTATGTGTGCATTTTATGTGTCATAATAATTATGCCTAGCATTTGTTTGGGTTAGTGTGGTATTGTTGAGTCTTAGTTGTAAGTAGGGAGTGTAAGTTGTGTGTGTAGTGTGAGAGAGGGGGCCTAAGTGTAAGTTTTGAATAATTCCCCTACTCCCCCTCACCTCCCTCACCTTCTCCCTCACTCTCTCCATTCTCTTTTCCCAGCCATCTTTCTCCCTCTCTCTTGGTTTTGTGGTAAGTTTTCTTTCCCTACTTCTCTCTACATTTGATCATCTTCCTCTCATAATCTCTCATTTCTTAAAACATGAACCTTGTTTAGATCGTCGATAGGATCGCGTAGAACCAAAAAGAATTGAATTCCGTCAACTTTGAGATTTATCAAGTAAGTTACTTTTCCCCCATTTTTATGCTAAAATGTTCATATCATGTTTAGATGGTGTTTGATGTGTTATATTTGAAGTTTGATTGAGTTTTGAATTTGTTTAGAATTTATTTGGAGTTTATTTGAGTTTTGGGTAAAAATGGTGGATTGATGAATGTTGGGTTTGATTCTTGGTTTTGGGTTGATAAATGTTGTATTTGGATTCCCATTCTAGCTATAAGTGGTTTTGGTACATTTTAGAACTTGTAGAAGGAGTTGATTTTGAGTATTTGGGGTTTTGGGAGAATTTGGTTCGAAATCTGTAAAACCCAGCTCTGTTTTCTTCCCAGCCCGTAGACCAGGCGCCCGCCTGCCCTTGTCCAGGCGCCCGCCTACTCCCACTTTTTCTAGATCCAAACCTTCTGTTGAAACAGGCGCCCGCCCTCCCCCTACCAGGCGCCCGCCCGCCCCCTGGTTCAGAATTCTCCCTTTTCTTGGTTTAAGACTTAAGGCTTATCTAGTTTAAGTTTATTTCTTCTAATTAACTTAAGATAACACCGTGGAACACTTTAGTAATTAAAATTGGTTCCTTTGTGAACAATAGTGTTATATAATTTGATCAAGTATCGTTTGGGCATCTTATGATGTATTTGCGTTTGTTCCAACTGAGTTGAATTTCGCGTAAGACTTGGCCTAGGTTTTAGGCGATGTCCTATAGTACCTAGAGGGTTGTTATTGAACACCAAGGTTTAGGGTTTAGTCCTGTCGTGTTCATGTTCTAATAAGGGCAACCTTTCGAACTCGTTTGGGGTGTTTAGAATGGGTTCGTTATGAACGGAGATAAAGCGTGAATTGGTAATTGGGTACCTACGGTTTGATTAACCTTAAGATGTATTCGTTCGGACTTCTTATTTGGAATCCCAGGTGTGATGAGATGGTTGAGTTCATAGTCCTAGTATATCTTTTGAGTAAATGTTTATGGTCATTTTGGTGATAGTCATTGTGCTATTTGTGAGCGACCGTTTGGGTTGTGCTCTTTATGATTTACTTGTGGGTATCATATTTAGGGTGTATTTGGTACGTGCCTTATCTTTGAATCATTATGTTTTAATGGTCAATGTTGTTGGACTCTTTTATGAGAAACTCCTTGTGCTATTGTTGTTGAACTCTTCTTGAGTAATCGTTTACATCTTTTATGGTGATTAATTGGTATGGTTCCCTACTTTGGAACCCTTAGCGTTTACCGTGCTAGTATTTTATTACTTAGCATTTATCTGAAAGTCCAGCTGGTTATTTGTGTATCGAGTCAGGCAATGGATAATGCTATAATGGCACGAGCCAAGTCCAGTATAGCATCGCCCATTGGTCCTTCTGTCCTCATCCAGATTGGCCTTGGTTGGGATGAGCTAGCTCCGTTGTGGGTATTCTAGCTAATCGTTTTGGAGCATGACTTTGTGGCATGGCTCCCGCCCCTTGTGGCACATTATCATTGTTATTGGTTCCGGTACCGGGTTCCTCTTCAGCTTTTATGCTACTATGAAGATGGTTTGTTTGATTGATGGGTTGATTGGTCGCTTCTGACCGGGGATTTCTCTTCAGCTTTCATGCTATTATGAAGATGATGATTTGTTGATTTTTGAAGCTGCGCAGCGATCCTTTATTTGGATGTACCGGTTTGAAAACCTTGGCTAATATCCTTTGTTATGTGTTTACTTTCCGCTGCTATCTGTTGACTGTTAATTGTTTCATGCTATGTGATATTTATCATTGTTTATTGCTTATTGCATTATAGCATGTCATGTAGTTGCATTAGTAACTTACTGAGATTTTATCTCACCCCGTTTATTTCCATCTTTGTTTTTCCTTAACCCCCCCAGGAGGAAAAGGATTAGGATTCGCGGATCGAGGAGGACGTCGAGAGGATTGAGATTTTGGGGCAGGTTGTTATGGATCGGTTTACATTATTTAAATGTATGACCTTTTGGGGATAGTTTTACCATTATTGACGTCATTAAGAATTGTATATTCTATTCTTTTTGTATAAGCTATGGAGCTTATGTTAGTTGCACTTTGTTGATTTAAACTTGGATTTGTAAAACCTTGGGTTATCATCTTTTGGTTCAAAATGGAATTTTTTAACTTCTATATTTTAGAGTTTTGGTTTTAAGTCGATGTCCAGCTCGCGTATTCCGGACCCGCGGGTTCGGGGTCGCGACAGTTGGTATCAGAGCTATGGTTTAGCTCTAAGTATAAGTATAGGTGGACTAGTATGACCTAGGTGGGTAGTAGTGTGCGGAGTGATTAACGGTTGATGTCTTATGCAGGTAATTACTCACAATATCTGGAAGAAGAAACAGAGGAGGTATTAGTGGGGCACAGAATCAGAATGATACAAGGGATGAAGCCCGTGCAATGTTTCAGGGCATGTTCGAGGCGGCCATGAAGGCCATACATGATCAAGGTCCGAGGGTAGAACAAGCACCACCACCCCGCTACGGATTGGAACAATTTCTAAAATTGAAACCGGTTGAGTTCAATGGGGAACCCGATGTAAGGAAGGCCGAGCTATGGATTGAGTCGATGGAGAAAATTTATGATGTCTTTGGTTGCACCGATGAAGACAAGGTCCGGTTTGCGGCTTATAAACTTGTGGGTGCCGCCGAGCATTGGTGGAAGGGTGTTAAAGCACGTTGGGATGATACTCACACAGTGTATGCATGGGAATTGTTTGTGCGAAAGTTCAAGGAGCATTTCATTCCGGTAGTGGATCAAAACCGAAAGGAGATCGAACTTCTCAACTTGGAGCAAGGTTTGTTGTCTATATCTCAATACTCGGCTAAGTTCATAGAATTAGCCCGGTATTGTGACCATCTTGTGAGGACCGAAGAACAGAAGGCTATGAGATTCATCCGGGGTTTGAAGACTTCTATTCGGACTCAGCTTATAGCCCAGAGGATTGTGACATTTCAGGATGCGGTAGACCGGGCATACTTGATCGAGCAAGATATTGGGGAGCATAAGAGGAAGACCGAGGTTGCAAATGCGGGTAAACAAGTAAGCCATGCTAAATCTCAACCACATCACCGTTCAGATAACCGAGGTAATTTGGGAGCACCATCTCAGTTTAAGGAACAACCCGCGCTAGGGAATCCGAGTACTACTCCGGGGAAACAAGAGAAACAAGGTAGGTGGCTTTGCACTTACTGTCAGAGGGAAGGCCATTTGGAGGATAAGTGTTGGAAGAAGCAAGGAAAATGTATCAATTGTGGTCAACTGGGTCACTTCATAAAAGACTGTCCGAGGTTTAAGGTTCAAGCATCAAGATCAGGAACCAGTACTTCACCGGGTCAGAAGAGGGATGCTTCGGGGAACCCTAAGGTATAGGGCAGAGTAATTGCGACCAATCAGCACTCACCAGGTAACGAATAAATTTCAGGAGGTATTATTTAGCGTCGTGAGAGCGAGCGCGTGCATTATAGGATCATCGCATCTATGTGTTTCTGTGCATTTAGTTGCATTTATTACTTTTGAGTCTTTGACTTATGTGTTGTAGGTGTCTACTCCTATGGAGGAGTTTAAGGTATCTGATGAAGTCTTATGCGCTTATGATGTGCTTAAGTATGGTTATGTCTCACCTGCTAAATTAGCCATATTGCTATTGCAAGATTTTGATGTTAGTATTGCTTTAGTCTATTGTTGTGGGGGATTGTTATGTTCTCCATTCCTAATCTCTTAAAACTGTTTGAGACCGTTCCTTTGGGTAGAGTTATACCTATCTTTTCTTAATTGAGATCCGAGTCGTTAGCTTCGGTCGAATTGTTGGGTGTAATTATTATTTGTAAGATTTCCATTTTCCTCCGTATAGTACCTAGTGTTTGAGGAGAAGCTCGGAGTTAAATTGCATTGTGTGGTACAAGGTTGTAGTACTGATAATTAGATCAATATCCATGTTGTAACGGTTGAGTTGTAAGAGTTGAGGATTCAACCGAGGGTTTCTTGTTAAGAGATTTCGTTTCCTTTTAGTACATCTCCGTGAGTACATCGAGATTGATTAGTATGGAGGGATGCGTGAATTGTTATGGGTAATGAGTGTATGGTGGAATGTATAATCGATAATGGTGGTAAGCGTGTTAAGTTAGAAAGGACTAATAAGTACATTTTGGGAGAGTAACAATTTCTCGATCTATGTTAAAGGCATTTTGAATTTTGGTTAGATAGTGGTTCTATGGTCCTAAATCTCTCCTTGGTGGCGTTTCGCGATTTGGACCAAGGGTATGTGAAGAAAGTCGAGTATCAATATTTGGGCATAATTAAAGAATATTGTGATTTGGTAATGGAGCTATTGGAATGAGGCTAGCTAATTAGTTTATGATTTTGGTAGTACCATTGAGCCTAAGTATCATTAGGTTAATAAATGTATGCGTGAGAGACTAACTTGGGTTAGCTATTGAGGATTTGAGATTTGTTGATTTCCTTGGGTTTATGAGCACGGATTATAATTTAAATGGGAGTTAGAGAAAATCTTTTGAAGATGAAATTTGGATCGTTTTGCGGACTATTGAGTATATTGAATTGTTTAGGCTTCAAGACCGGATTAATGAAGGGATGAGAGTATAACATAGATTAAGTGGACACTTTGTACGAGAAATTTTGGGGTTGTATGGTACTATTAATTTAAGGTGTTAACTCAAAGTGAAAGCACTATAATGGTAATCCATAGAGATGTAGCCATTTCGATGAATATTGTGGAAATAGAAATTCATTTAGCCTTTTTATATTTTAAAAGCTAATTAGGCTCGGGATGGTGATGTTTTGAATTTCTGGGGAATACTACTAAGTATGTGATTTACAAAAGGAAACACCCTTGCAGTGTAATTAAGGATTGAATAAGGTGAGCTTGGGATATCTCGAGAGTTATGTTTGGGAGCAATTGGGATTCTCCAATTTTGATCGTGGATTCTAATTAGTAGTGAAGGTTATGATTGAAGGAAGTTATGTGCGAGAGGTCGTGGTATCGTGAACAATATTTAAGGTTACTACGTGGTGGTTTTGAATGGACAATTGAGGAATTTGAGAAATGGCGGAATTATCGTATCCGTAGCTATTTGGTCTTTCGGGTAAGTCTCGTTAAAATTCGGGTCGAATTTTCTTTCAGGGGGAGTGAATGTCACGACCCGAAAACTAGGCTCTATTTTATTGGTAATAAATAATTATTATTTAATTATTTGCTTATTTATTTATTTATTTAAATTTATTTATTTAAATAATTATGTGTGCATTTTATGTGTCATAATAATTATGCCTAGCATTTTGTTTGGGTTAGTGTGGTATTGTTGGGTCTTAGTTGTAAGTAGGGAGTGTAAGTTGTGTGTGTAGTGTGAGAGAGGGGGCCTAAGTGTAAGTTTTGAATAATTCCCCTACTCCCCCTCACCTCCCTCACCTTCTCCCTCACTCTCTCCATTCTCTTTTCCCAGCCATCTTTCTCCCTCTCTCTTGGTTTTGTGGTAAGTTTTCTTTCCCTACTTCTCTCTACATTTGATCATCTTCCTCTCATAATCTCTCATTTCTTAAAACATGAACCTTGTTTAGATCGTCGATAGGATCGCGTAGAACCAAAAAGAATTGAATTCCGTCAACTTTGAGATTTATCAAGTAAGTTACTTTTCCCCCATTTTTATGCTAAAATGTTCATATCATGTTTAGATGGTGTTTGATGTGTTATATTTGAAGTTTGATTGAGTTTTGAATTTGTTTAGAATTTATTTGGAGTTTATTTGAGTTTTGGGTAAAAATGGTGGATTGATGAATGTTGGGTTTGATTCTTGGTTTTGGGTTGATAAATGTTGTATTTGGGATTCCCATTCTAGTTATAAGTGGTTTTGGTACATTTTAGAACTTGTAGAAGGAGTTGATTTTGAGTATTTGGGGTTTTGGGAGAATTTGGTTCGAAATCTGTAAAACCCAGCTCTGTTTTCTTCCCAGCCCGTAGACCAGGCGCCCGCCTGCCCTTGCCCAGGCGCCCGCCTACTCCCACTTTTTCTAGATCCAAACCTTCTGTTGAAACAGGCGCCCGCCCGCCCCCTACCAGGCGCCCGCCCGCCCCCTGGTTCAGAATTCTCCCTTTTCTTGGTTTATGACTTAAGGCTTATCTAGTTTAAGTTTATTTCTTCTAATTAACTTAAGATAACACCGTGGAACACTTTAGTAATTAAAATTGGTTCCTTTGTGAACAATAGTGTTATATAATTTGATCAAGTATCGTTTGGGCATCTTATGATGTATTTGCGTTTGTTCCAACTGAGTTGAATTTCGCGTAAGACTTGGCCTAGGTTTTAGGCGATGTCCTATAGTACCTAGAGGGTTGTTATTGAACACCAAGGTTTAGGGTTTAGTCCTGTCGTGATCATGTTCTAATAAGGGCAACCTTTCGAACTCGTTTGGGGTGTTTAGAATGGGTTCGTTATGAACGGAGATAAAGCGTGAATTGGTAATTGGGTACCTACGGTTTGATTAACCTTAAGATGTATTCGTTCGGACTTCTTATTTGGAATCCCAGGTGTGATGAGATGGTTGAGTTCATAGTCCTAGTATATCTTTTGAGTAAATGTTTATGGTCATTTTGGTGATAGTCATTGTGCTATTTGTGAGCGACCGTTTGGGTTGTGCTCTTTATGATTTACTTGTGGGTATCATATTTAGGGTGTATTTGGTACGTGCCTTATCTTTGAATCATTATGTTTTAATGGTCAATGTTGTTGGACTCTTTTATGAGAAACTCCTTGTGCTATTGTTGTTGAACTCTTCTTGAGTAATCGTTTACATCTTTTATGGTGATTAATTGGTATGGTTCCCTACTTTGGAACCCTTAGCTGTTTACCGTGCTAGTATTTTATTACTTAGCATTTATCTGAAAGTCCAGCTGGTTATTTGTGTATCGAGTCAGGCAATGGATAATGCTATAATGGCACGAGCCAAGTCCAGTATAGCATCGCCCATTGGTCCTTCTGTCCTCATCCAGATTGGCCTTGGTTGGGATGAGCTAGCTCCGTTGTGGGTATTCTAGCTAATCGTTTTGGAGCATGACTTTGTGGAATGGCTCCCGCCCCTTGTGGCACATTATCATTGTTATTGGTTCCGGTACCGGGTTCCTCTTCAGCTTTTATGCTACTATGAAGATGGTTTGTTTGATTGATGGGTTGATTGGTCGCTTCTGACCGGGGATTTCTCTTCAGCTTTCATGCTATTATGAAGATGATGATTTGTTGATTTTTGAAGCTGCGCAGCGATCCTTATTTGGATGTACCGGTTTGAAAACCTTGGCTAATATCCTTTGTTATGTGTTTACTTTCCGCTGCTATCTGTTGACTGTTAATTGTTTCATGCTATGTGATATTTATCATTGTTTATTGCTTATTGCATTATAGCATGTCATGTAGTTGCATTAGTAACTTACTGAGATTTTATCTCACCCCGTTTATTTCCATCTTTGTTTTTCCTTAACCCCCCCCCCAGGAGGAAAAGGATTAGGATTCGCGGATCGAGGAGGACGTCGAGAGGATTGAGATTTTGGGGCAGGTTGTTATGGATCGGTTTACATTATTTAAATGTATGACCTTTTGGGGATAGTTTTACCATTATTGACGTCATTAAGAATTGTATATTCTATTCTTTTTGGTATAAGCTATGGAGCTTATGTTAGTTGCACTTTGTTGATTTAAACTTGGATTTGTAAAACCTTGGGTTATCATCTTTTGGTTCAAAATGGAATTTTTAACTTCTATATTTTAGAGTTTTGGTTTTAAGTCGACGTCCAGCTCGCGTATTCCGGACCCGCGGGTTCGGGGTCGCGACAGTAGAACTTGGTTCGACCATTGGAATTACGCTGGTGAATCTTGGCTTGATTCAGTCGAAACCGACTAAAGGCAAATTCATGAACAATGATGGCAAAATGGTAGTAGATCAAGAACTAAGGGATGTAAGTTGTTAAGTTTCGAGATGTTGATCAAATCTGCTGAATCTCTATGCTGCGTTGGGTAGTCTTTCCTTCTCGATTTGGCTTAACAACTAGATTATTGTTGTGCCACGATGAATGGTAATGGGGAGCATTGCATGTTAAATGAAGGTCATGACTTCAGACAAAATGGTATGTCTGGGAAAAGAAAATCAAAGGCGGCTGTTAGGTTGGTCGAAATATGACATACAGGTCTGATCATTGTGCTTTTTTTTTTTCTTTTTTTCTTTTTTTTTCACCAAGTAGGCTATCGTTGACATACATATCATAGTTGGGTGTTGTTTGCTTCAGTGCTTTTGCAAAATTATCTTGGTCTTTGTAAATTTATCTGATAATTTGAACATGTTCACTTCACTATAATGCTCCTATTTCTTGGATTAGTACATTGGTTTACGTAACCTTAATATTCAACTCAATTGCAGATTTGCAGGCCTACTTTATTGGTTCTTAAATTAGCTTTAAGCAATTGAGATTTGGAAGCAGCTGGCGATAAGGTAATTTATTCATCATGTTTTTGAGTAAAAGATTGGTTTTATTAGCAAATTGACTTTTTGTTACTCATTCAATAGCTTACTCTATATTTTCGCAGCCGAGAAGAAATTGAAGAGGGGTTAGAAAACTTGATTTTTTTTTTAGTTATTTTGGAACGGAGGGAGTACGTAGAAGGCATAGTCGGGTACATTGAGACTTTAGGAAATAGAAAGATGAATTAATTACGTCAAGCTTAGAAGCTTGCAGAAGGAGCCAAGTAATTATGATAGGAATAATAGTAGTGTATATGTTTGCTCATTTTATAGGATTAGTATTGTTTGTTCTGGTAGTTTTATTTTGATTGAAATGCGATATTTTATTTCACATTTTGAATTTAGTTTCTTGCTTTTATGTTGAGTGAATCATAGTACTCCCTCTGTCTCAGAAAGATAATCCCACTTTTTTCGTTGTTACTACGAGGGAACTTTGAGCAATTATAAAGGCTACTTATAATAATGTTAATGTCAATCTAAAAATTGGTATTAATACTCCCTCCGTCCCGGAGTAAGAGTCCTACCTTCCATTTGCACGGAAATTAAAAAATGATGGAAGTAAAGTAGGTGTTGTGAGTGTAAAAGTAAAGTAGGAGAGAGAATAAGTGGGAGGGAATAGTAAGTTGATTGGTGTTGTGAGTATAAAAGTAAAGTAGGAGAGAGAATGAGTGGGATAGATAGTAAAGATTCTTTGTCATTTTAGGAAATAGACTCTTACTCTGGGACGTACCAAAATAGAAAGTAGAACTCTTACTCTGGGACGAAGGGAGTAGTATTTATAATGGTGTTTCAAAATAATTTCAATAGAATAATTAAAAGTAGCCTTATTTATTGCTCAAAGTTTCTTCGTAATAACCATGAAAATAAGGGGGCTATCATTTTGGGACAGAGTATTATAAAGTGTGTTTCATGTCATTGGTGTTCCACAAATTGGTTTAGATATTTTTCATTGATTTAATTCATATGTGAGTGAACCATAGTAAATTTGAATCACGTTTTAAGGATGTGTGGTGTGCAGATTGTAACTTGGATCGAGAAAACATTACAAAATTCATGGATCAATAAGAAGAAAAAAAGCCATGACTGGACCGGAGGCAGAGAATTCTTCATAAGATGAAGTATCTCTCTCACACCTGTTACTTTTGTTTAGATTGTAATCAGTTTGTTTTTTATGTACTGAAATAGGTTTATCATTTCCAACCTATGTTAATGTTTACTGCGATATAGTAGTTACTTTTATCACGAATTTTGATGCTTCTAATCTTCACAGTTTTTTTTTATTCAAAAAAATCTTCACAGTTTTTGTATATGTAATTTTGATTTCCGTCTTTTTTGTGCAAACAATGTCCCGTGCATCGCACGGCAGTAACACTAGTATACTAAACATCATTAATGATTTCATTATTTTTTTGATACTTATGAGTGTAAATTTAATCAAATAATAGTCTCACAATTGTATTTTCTTTACCATTAGGGTGAGATTTTTTTTTTGGAACCGGAACGGATAAAAAAACCGGATCAGACCAGCTAAAATGGGACTAGACCAGTACGTATGGTTTGGTTCTGGTTCAATAATATTATAGAACTAGATTATTGGTTCGGTTCCAGTTCTTGGTAAACTTTATTTCGGTTAGAACTGTCAAGGATTAGAGAGGGAGATAATCGGAGCCAATCATACATGGTAGAGAGAGTTTAAATATGAAAGACTCAAATATTATTATTGATGTATGTTGGTATTTATACAAGAGGTTGGAGTACTCTCCAAGCTATTCTAGTTACATAAGGAAAATGAAACAATACAATAGCAATGCTATTAGGAAACTAAATAATACAATATTAAACCTATTAGGAAAGTAAATAATATAAACACTAGGAAATATACAATTGTAATTAAAGAAGGATTCTAATATCCTTAATATGTCCCCGCAAGATGGACGACCGGTTAGTGAGGCCAATCTTGGAAAGATATGAGATGAACCGAGCTTCGAACGAGCAAAGAAGAATGGTCGAACACGTGTTATCACCTTGTAATTCAACTTGTACAAGTAGAGGTTGCACCCCTCACTTGTGAGATTGATGTTACGTCACAACCACGTCGCAAGACGATTTTACGCTGCAATGACGTTGACTTTACGTCCCAACCATGTCGCAAGACGATTTTACGTTGGAATGGCGTTTACTTTGAATGTTTCATCGACTACGTCGCAAGACGATTTTATGTCTCAACGAAGAGTTTTTGGGGTTTGGTCGCTACAAAGGCGGAGGGTTTGGGGTTTTGGTCGCTACAAAGGCGGAATTGGTGCTACAAAGGGAAAATGTTGGTCGCTACAAAGGCGAAATTGATGCTACAAAGGCAAAAAGTTGGTTGCTACTAAGGCAAAATTGATTTTGGTTTTTGTTCAAAGAAAAAGATAATAATATATATAAAAAAAAGAGAAGTAGATAAAAAAAAATTGTGAATAAAAAGAAGTATTTGGTATATGATTGACTGGTTTTGGGACAATAATTTGGGGTATATGGTTGATTAGTTGGTAAAATTTACTTGATTGGGGATTTGCGTGGCCTGAGATGGGTTTTGGGTTGGGATTGGGGTAGGTGTTGGGCCTACGGGGAAAAGGTTAACAAAACCTTTGAGAAAATATTTTGGGAATGAAGAAGAAAAGAATTAACAGTATGAACTGTGTTAAGAAGTGTTTGGAGAACTGTTTTGTCGAATTAACAGTATATTGGAGGGCTGTTTTGTCGGATTGGGGAAGATGGGGTTTGTCTCTGGTTAGAGAAAAAAAAAAAAAAGATAGGTGGAAGGCTATGGGTGGTGTGAAATTTAGAAGAGGCGGAAACAAGTTTTGTGGGGCGGTTTTTGGTGGAGAAGTCCCATTATGGATTAATGCTCTGATACCATGTCAAGGATTAGAGAGGGAGATAGTCGGAGCCAATCATACATGGTAGAGAGAGTTTGAATATGAAATACTCAAATATTATTATTGATGTGTGTTGGTATTTATACAAGAGGTTGGAGTACTCTCCAAGCTATTCTAGTTACATAAGGAAAAGAAAACTATACAATAGCAATGTTATTAGGAAACTAAATAATACAATATTAAACCTATTAGGAAAGTAAATAATATAAACACTGGGAAATATACAATTGTAATTAAAGAAGGATTCAAATATCCTTAATAAGAACTAGACCGGACCAGTTGTGCATATATATACCATATATTTATTTTATATGTATTATTATATAGAAATAAAATTATATACCTACTTTTGTATTGTAATTTTTTAAAGACCCATTTTAATTGCTTTAAAAAGACTCATTTAACTATTTGTAATTTTGTACCCAACCCAAGCTCCAAGGTCCCAAATTGGGAAACCCAAGTCCCAGACTCCTAATCAAGTAATCCTTATTCAGTTATTTTCACTTTTCAACTTTTATTTTTCATAATTCATATCTTCTTTACAGTTAATCAAAGAGTGAAACCCTAAAGTGTGATCCTGATTTATAATTAATATTAAGCTTATGTTTGTATTTAATATTGTTAATGTTGTGAGTTAAAAAAGTTTGAAAACAAATAAACTTCAAATGATTAGAACCGGACCAGACCAAGCTAGTAAAATCAACGTATTGATTCTGGTTCTGGTTCTCTGATTTTTTTTTTGTCAAAAAATGGACAAGACTGGATAATAATCACCCCTAATTACCATGAAATGAACACTATAACAAGGTACATTAAATAGTACTCTCGGGATCCGTCTCAAAGTAAAACTCATACTTCTTATTTCATTCGGTGCGTCTCAGAGTAAGAGTCTCTTTTCTTGATAAATAATGGGAAATGATGAATAATATTCTGGACAACTCTCCCTATAAGCTGGATGGGGCAAGCCTATTTTCTCTTTTGTCGAGATCCGCCTCATATGTGAGACCGTCTCACACAAGGTTTCCCTCAGTAAAATACTCCCTCCGTCCCAAAATGATATTCACATTTGACTGTTCAAACTTTTTAAGGAAATGAATAATTGCTTCAGTAGCCATGTTGTAATTATGAACATTTAAGCCTAAATTATAAAAATGAGAAGAATTTTTTGGACAATGAAAAATGGCAAATGAGAAAATTATTTTGGGCGGAGGGAGTAACTAAAGTAAAAAATTTGGGAAAGACTTTACAAAAAAAAAAAACAAGGAGTGTGGGCATGCAAAGGACGGTGCATGGGAGACGCGGATCGGGAAAAAGTTCACATGATTCCCGCGTCTTTGGAGGTTACTCTTTCCCTTAATAGCACTTACGTGGAGCTATCTTGAAAAAAAGTTAAAGACAAAAGTCTCACTCACACTCACAGCTAAGCTAAGCTAAGTGCTGACTTTGACTTTGACTTTGACTTTCTATTTTTGTTCATATAGGAGTGGTTTCAGTGGACGGTTGGGTGCTTTTCCTATTCCAATTAATTAATTTTCTTTTTTATTTTACCCCTAAACTAAACTCTACTCCCATCCGGAAATTAGAAATATTCTTGCTAGGCGCCTAATAGTTGTGGATTTATTAGCTAGGTTTGAAGGTGCAATGGAATTAGAAATACTCCCTCCGTCCTAAAATCCTAATATAATGATCTTCGCATTTGACTATTCAAACTTTTTAAAGATATAAACACTTGCTACACGATCCATGCTATGTTTATGAACTTTTAAGCCTAAATTGTGGAAATGAGAAGAACTTTTTGGGATAATAAAAAATGACAAATATGAAGATTATTTTGGGACGGAGGGAGTATATTGTACTCCATCCGTCTCACTCGAATTATGACAAAAGTTCTATAGTATAAGATATCCCATTCGAATTAGTACAACCCAAAAATGGAAGTGTTTTTTTTTTTTAATTTTAAGGTTTCTCTTAGAGTTTAAGGGTTAAAAACATGATTTTTTATAACTTATGCAGCAACTAGTTTCCCCCAAAACCTACCCATCAAATTTTCTTTTTACCCTTACGCTAGACTTTATTCTCTTTTATTAATTGGTTTACTAAGTAAAATAGTGTAGGTAAGAGAGACTAAATTAAGATAAAGTTCTAATAATATTTAAATTTATTAAAACATCTGAAAATTTTCAATTTGATAAATGGACCGGGACACTAATATTACCAATTTGACTCCCGTTGTAATTGATATTAGTAAAATGGCATTAAAAAATGAGTAATGCTAGGGGCACAAAATAAGGTCACAAAATCTTACCCACAAAATGAGGTGAAGATATTTTATTGGTTGCATCGATAATGGACCCGCCACACTCTAATTAAAAACACCAATAAAATCATTACACCTAGGATTTTATAAGCAAGATTTTGTGACATTTTTGTGCCAATAATATTATTCTTAAAAAATTGTAAGCATCTGGTAGTAACAGTTACCATATACATGTGCCAGAATTAATAAGTCAGGACTGAGCAAGGGAGTTAATCCTACTCGCTTATGATCACAAATGTGTTTTCCATCTGCACTGGCATTTGTGTGTTAATAATTATACTCCCTCTGTCCCAGAATGACAGTCCCCTATTTTCGTGGTTATTATGAAAGAGCTTTGAGCAATGATTAAGCTTACTTTTAAATATTCTAATGAAATTTTTGAAATTGTTCTTGATACACCATTATAAACTATTAATACCAATTTTTAGATTCACATTAACATAATTCTAAGTAACCTTTATAATTGCTCAAAGTTCCCTCATAGTAACAACGAAAAAACAATGACTATCTTTCTGGGACGGAGGGAGTAATAATAACAAGCTTAATCTGTTAAGATATCGTTTTCAAGGAGATTAATTAGAGTGATGATCTTCTTGACCTAGTAGGATTTGTAATCAGTTTTCCCGGACCACTGAATGAATGGACATATGACAACTCTTCACACACCCTTTTCTAGCTGTGAATTGTGATGCCAATCTCTATCTATATGTGGGTTTACTAATTAATTATGGAGTTGGTTTATAAAAAACTCATTTTTAAAAGTAATTAGAAAAATATTATTTTTAAAATGTACGGTGGCATTTTTGTTAATAAGTGAAACTTCGTGCGCAATGGTATTTTTGTAAATAAATAAAACCTCGCGCGCGCTGGTACCCATAAACATTACAACTGGATAATAATAACACTACAGCTGAGTAGCAAAAATACTAGAACTGTCAGTAAAATACACTTGAACTGTACTAAAAAAAACATCAGCAATGTGCTTAACAAACACTCTCACTAGCAATAATAAAAAAAAAAAAACACATGAACTGAACAACAAAATACTTGCACCGGCACAACTAGTTTGAGTGATATCTATCGCCAGTGCATCTTAAGACTACCAGTGCATGTGTTTGAGAACGTCAGTGAATATGCAATTGAGTTCATGTGGTATTTACAATGGTCAGCTGTAATGTTTAAGATGACCAGTGCATTAGTTTTGTTGTTACCAGTCTATATGTTTTTTTAGTGCAAGTCGATGTGATGAAGAGTGTCAGTCTGTATGTTGCAGAGTGCCCGCCCGTGTCTTTAGAATGCTAGTTGAAATTTGGAAGAGTTTCAGGAGGGTTGAGAAGTTCTGATTATTTACAAAAATATCACCGTGCATTTTTTTAAAAAAGAATTTCAGTTAATTGAAAAAATGTCACCACGCAGCAGACCCGGTTTAAAATACGTTTTTCCCAATCACCAAAAAAAAAAGCATTTTCACAAGATTTTGACAATAGTTCCTCGGTCCCAAAATAATACTCTCATTTTTTAACTTGAAGAAGTGTATAATCCCTCCATCCCACCTCACTTGACACCCATGAGGTGGGCACAATAATTAAGGAGAATAAATAAAATAAGGAAAATGTGTGGTAGAAAATGAAGATAGAAAATGAGTGGGGTAAATAGTAATGTTGATTGAACAAATTGAGTGGTGAAAAAATGAAGAGAGAGGATGAGTGGTGGGGTAGAGTGATTATAAAATTATAAAAGGTATACTATTTTGTGAAGTATCAAGTGAGCTGTGACAGCTTAAAATATAAATAAGTATCAAGAGAACCGAGACGGACGGAGTATTTTTCAAGTTCAATCATGACTTTTCCTACAAACAAACCACATTCTTCAATTTCTCTTGGAGCCAGGGTGGACCCCGCCTTATATGACCCTTCTTCCGACATTGAAATCCAAACCACACGAATTCATCTCCCTCTCTCCCTCCCTCCCTCTCCTTATAAATACCCATGTGGAGTAGGGATGGCCAAACCAGACCGGAACCGGACCGGAACCGTCGAACCGGCCCGGAACCGGAACCGAAAAAACCGTAACCGCCATGAACCGCCACGAAAACCGGAACCGTGGGAACCGGAACCGTTTTGGATAAGGGCCGGTTAAGGTTCAACCCCCCAAAAAACCGTGAACCGGCGGTTCCGAACCGCCCAACCAAACCGCGAACCGGAACCGTCTGAACCGTCAGTAAAACCGTTAAAAAACCATCAAAATCATTAGATTTCTAACAGTTTCATTAGAACTAACCGTTACTAATGGAAAGTTGACAAGAAAAGTTGTGTTTTGACTGATTTTTTTGCCAAAATCAGTGAATGAAAATAATAAAAATGTGTTTTTGACCGATTTCTAACAGTTTCATTAGAATTAACCGTTAAAAAACCATCAAAAAATGAACCGTGGAACCGAACCGGAACCGGACCGGAATCGAACCGGAACCGTATTGTGACAACCGGAACCGGAACCGGTGTAACCAAGGGCCGGTTAAGGTTCACATAAAAGCCGAACCGGAACCGGCGGTTCCGAACCGGAACCGTGTTTGGTCATCCCTAATGTGGAGGATGGCAGAAAAGTGTAGGAAATGACCAAAATCTTTCTCTTTATTAGTAAAACATCAACAAACAAATATTCATATTCTCTCACCTCTGTCTTTTTGCACATTGAAGCTTAATCTGTAATGGGTCGATCTAAATCAGTGTTAATTTTACTTCTACTCTCTCAGATCTTCTTGGTAAATCAAACAATGGCTGCCAGATCAATGGGTGGTTCTAACCCATTTCTTCTAAACCTCACAATCCGAACCGGGTCCGAGATTACTGGTGCGGATCCACCCATATCTTCATCAAGTGCTGCAGATTCGGCGTCGTCGGAAGGGAATAGAGGTGAGGAAAGTGTGGCGGAGGCGCCGGCGGTTGTGAAGCATCACTCGTCGGACAAGTCGGTGGCCGGCGGTGGTGTGATTATTGGTGGGCTTGTTACTGCTATTTTCGCCGCTGTTTATTGCTACATTCGGGTCACGCGTAAACGAGACGGGGAAAACCATTAAGCCAAGCCTACTTTATCTCGGGTCAAATTATATTTCCTTTTTTTTTCCTTCTTTTTCTAGGGAAAAAAAGAAAAAGAAAAGGAATTGAAAGTAGTGTGAATAATAGTAGTAAATTAGAGCTATTACATTTTTTTTTTAGTTTCGGATTTTACTCTATGTTAATTGGAGTTGGTAGGAGATTGTGGTTTTAGCTTTAGAGAAATATATTAGTCAGTGAAAATGTGAAATGCTAATTGAAAATTATGAAGATAATTCATGAAATGTTACTTGAAAATTATAAAGGTGTTCCATGAAATGTAACTTGGTCTTTGGATTTTTTTTATTTTTTTTTAATTTCATCCCTAGTATTAATAGGTTATTTCCGATTAATTAACTGTATTTGTCACTAGATACAATCTCAACATTCTTACTAGAGTTGGTTTTGGGGGAAACTAGTTTCCCCCTAATGTTAAAAAAAGACCGGTTTTGACAAGCAATAATGAACCAAACTTCAACCTTTTTTAAACCGGTTCAGTCCAACATCTCGCTCATTAACAAAAATTAGGGCATAAAACGTGGAAAACACTAGTAGCCGCCGACTGTTCCCTTCTTCCGGAATCTCTCTCTTTTTCTCTCTCTCCATCTCTCTACCGCCATTGCAGACGAGATGAGCTTCAAAAAAACAATTGAAAAGGTATGAATCTTTACAAATTTGTTCATCAATTGTCACATTTTTTTTTTAATTTGAAATTGAAATTGATATTCGAATTCTCTAACTGATCTAATTGAAATTGATTTTCTCATTATAGAAGATGGAGATGGAGATGGAGATGGAGATGGAGATGGAGATAGTAGATCACAATGTCCTTGAACCTGAGGAGAGTGAGATTGAAAAAGACAATGAAGATCAATTTGAAGAGATGGATATCTTCATTTGGCTCAAAAACACCAAATCTACACTTAATTTGAATCCTGTAGTCGTCTGCTGCTCAAATTGAAATGGAGATGTTCAAGATGCTCAAATTGAAATATAATTGATTTGGTGTAACTTGTTGTTTAGTATAGTAACTTGGAGTTTTAGTATTGTAACTTGATATTTTATTACAATAACTTGATTTTTTATTAGTGCAGCCTGGTGGTTAATCAAGCTATGTTGTATCAGATCTATACTTAGTATTTTAGTAGCGTAACTTGGTGTTTGAGCATGCAAACTTGATATTATAATAACATTGAAATAAAGCATTTTGAATATCGAGTTATATATAAATTGGTGTTGTTTTAGTTTAGTAACTTGGTGTTTTAGTATTGTAACTTTATGTTTTAATACAATAACTTGGTGATTTGTTAGTGCAAGTTGCTGGTTAAAGATGTTATGCTATATCAGATATATACTTGGTATTTTAGTAGTGTAACTTCGTAATTTAACAGACAAACTTGATATTATAATAACCGTGCAATTTCTTTTGAAACAAGCAGTTTGAACATGAGCTTATAATACAACTTAATACATATGTTTAATCATAAAAACAGCAAGTTAATAAGTTAAAATAATAAGTTTGGACTTAAAAACAATAAGTTACAATTTCACTGACTAACACCCTTTCTAGACCTAGTTTGCTGACATATGCTGCAGTCGAACCATCAGCTTTCTTCCTCTTCTTCTCCTCGTTGTCTTTGCTCCCAACAACCTTGTCAATGTGATCATGTTTGATTGCTGGAAAGTCTTCAACTTTATTCAACAAAGACTCCTTTGCTTGTTTAAATCACTTAGTAACAAGTACCAACTCAACATAACTAAACAAGCATCACAAAAACATAACAAAAAATGCTTGAAATCAACACAATAAGCGAACAAAATAGAGTGAGAATCAAGCGGAAAAAGATTGAAATCAACACATACCTCCATCACGCCCGTCCTCTTCTTCATTACATATTTCTTTGCTTTTGGATTTGAAATCAACCTCATTCTGCTTGAAATCGAGTGCAATCGAGTGAAATAGAGTGAGTATGACCGTTGTTAGGTCTGAGAGAGAGTGAGATGGAGATAGCGACGGCGACGGTTAGTTGGGGAGTGAGAGAGATGGAGATTAGGTCGAAGAGTGAGAGAGATGGAGGCGGCTAGGTCTGAGAGATATGGAGAGAGCACGGTTAGAGATGGGAGAGAGAAAGAGTCGTACATCCAAAGCCGCATAAAAGGCTGGTTTACAAAAATTTTGATCGAATTTTTTTAATGAGCGAGAACCGGTTAAAAAAAAGTAGGAGTTGGTTTGCTGGTTGTCCAAAACCGGTCTTTTTTTTAACATTAGTTTCCCCCCAAAATTTTGTGTTCTTACTATAATAGATTGACGTTATTAATCAACTCATTAAATTGAACTTAAAAATATATTGTACTTAAAATTAGTTATTTTGTGAGCAATTTTTATTTTTTTGTTGATACATTATTTTAACCATATTGTAAAACAATATTAAAGTATTAATATAAACAATTAAAGTTTTAAATTGTAATAACTTAAGTATTTTGTTTTTGAGTAGGTCTTATGAAAAACATGTTTTTTCTGAAGGATTTAAAAAACGTGCTTAAAACAGGAGAGCTGATCCTCTGTGCCCAAAATATGTGCCCCTCTATGTGCCATCATTAGAAAGAAGACACATGGCATAAACAATTTTACACTGTTAAATCCCGTTAGTTAACGGGATCTAAAGGAATATGAAAAGTTTTCTCGCGTAATTAACGATGAGTTGCTTATCTTCCTCAAATACTATGTGTCTCTTTTAATACTGATTCAACTTCTTCCTACCATAGCAAGAATACCATCTAAGACTATGTGCAATGAGGGGTTGAGTGGGTCTCAATTAGTTGAGGGTGGGTAATGAGGGAGTTGAGGAAGGGGGGGGGGTGAAGGGGAAGGGTTGAGAGGGTTCAACCGGGTTGAGGAAAAATTGTGGGGCCTCGCCTGGACACGCGTCCGCCTCCAATAGGGCCGGGACGGGCACGTGCACCTCATGCACATACATGGCGCGTCAAGGTTTCGTTTTTCCTTTATTTTTTTTCCTGATTACACGTGGCGGCATCTGGTTGGTCCGCCATAATTTTGGATTTTATTTTCATTCCAAATTTTTGAGCTCAATTATTTTATAGCAAATTAATTTATTTTATTTTATTTTTTTCACCAAAATTCATCATTTTTTCCCTCTATAAATTGATATAAGTTTCATTTGATTTGGACACCAAAAAAAACCCCACTTTTCTCCCTATACATTTCTTAATTATCCTTCTTTAACCCTTAATTATCCTTTTTTTAAAAAACCCTCTTTTCAGAAATTAGTGATTTAATAAAATTTAAAAATTCTCGTATTTATTTAATTGTAATTACAAAAAAATAATTAACTGCAAATCATTTTTTTAATTATAAATGATTATAAATGATTATTATTATTATTTTATTAATCATAAAAATAAAGATTATAAATAAAAGTGGTGGGGTATGGAATGATGAGTTTGGTGGAGTTGAATTTTAAACTAAACTAGCCATTGTGGGAGGTAGGGATGACCAAACACGGTTCCGGTTACGGTTCCGGTTCGGAACCGCCGGTTCTGGTTCGGCTTTTATGTGAACCTTAACCGGCCCTTGGTTACACCGGTTCCGGTTCCGGTTGTCACAATACGGTTCCGGTTCGATTCCGGTTCGGTTCCACGGTTCATTTTTTGATGGTTTTTTTAACGGTTAATTCTGATGAAACTGTTAGAAATCGGTCAAAAACACACATTTTTTATTATTTTCATTCACTGATTTTGGCCAAAAAATCAATCAAAACACAACTTTTCTTGTCAACTTTCCATTAGTAACGGTTAATTCTAATGAAACTGTTAGAAATCTAATGATTTTGATGGTTTTTTAACGGTTTTACTGACGGTTCAGACGGTTCCGGTTCGCGGTTTGGTTGGGCGGTTCGGAACCGCCGGTTCACGGTTTTTTGGGGGGTTGAACCTTAACCGGCCCTTATCCAAAACGGTTCCGGTTTTCGTGGCGGTTCATGGCGGTTACGGTTTTTTCGGTTCCGGTTCCGGGCCGGTTCGACGGTTCCTGTCCGGTTTGGCCATCCCTAGTGGGAGGTATAGTTGAGAGGGTAGTTGAATGATTAAGTGGATGGAGAGAGAAGATGAGGTGGAGTGATATTAAGGTAGGTGAAGGTTTTTTGGTGGCTGAACCATTGTATATGGTGTAAGTGCAGCTCAGTTTTTAGAAGTCAAAATTTAAGTCTGGACTCATCATCTCATGATATTTTCGTTCTTTATTAATTTTACTTTTTACGTAATACTCGTACATTTATATATATATATATATTTTTTTTATTTTTTTTTTGATGCCCAGGTTCACCAACTTCGCCAGACTTACGGTTGCTCGGCCTAGCTCCGCCAACTACTCCTGGGGGTAGTAGTTCCGGTCCCTCTTCCCTACCACCCGTTAAATCGCGGGATGTGCCTCAGTAGCCAGGGTTTGAGCACATGTTAAAGATTATGGATGAAACTGAAATGTCTTCCCGTCAGAAATTGGATTTTCAAGCTGTTGCAAACATGTGCGATGTTAATCATAACGTAGAGAACACGCAAACATGTGCGATTTAATGTCGTGCCTAAAACGAGAGGCTTAGTTATAAAATACTCCCTCCGTTTCAAATTATCTGTCGCTTTAGGATTAAAAAATTGTTTTTCAAAATATCTGTCGCTTTACTATTATCAATGCACTTTTACCCTTTTGTCTCAATTATACCTTTATTAATGATAGTGAAAGTATCTCTCTCATGCAAGCATTTAATCACTTAGAAAGTTGAATTATTTAGGGGCAAATGGGTCTTCTTAACATGCATTAATTACATTTCTTAATATGTGTGAAAAAGTCTAAAGCGACAAATATTTTGAAACGGAGGGAGTACCGCAAGTGCACGAGTTGTAAATAGTATAGAAAAGTGCAAGTACGGCTCGACCCCACGAGGACAGAGTTACTTTATGAAATATTTGCTTTTAATGGAAAATAGTAAAAAGAAATAGATTGGGGGTTTTATTTGTTTGTCACTAACTAGAAATAAATTGTGATTACTCTAACTTTGAATTAAAACTCTTATGATGAAAGAATTCTCGGGATTGAGACTCGAACAATCATATGTTCATCAATTAATCATTCTCTTTTAGAATAAAGTTTCATTTTAAAACAAGGATGGTACATTAGGCCTATACTAATTCTCACGATCAAGCAAGTAGTATTTGTATTCTCATACTAATTATGCCCTATCTCTCGATGGCCCATAATTAGTAAGAATCCATTAAGTTTTATAAAAATCCACGTACTTTCCACTCAAGGAACATCCCTAGGCCATTAATCTACTCTCGTGATTAATAGAAACTCAATTTACTTCATATGGATCCGCTAGTCGAGATTCTCCGCTAGGTACTTCTCTCGACTAACTAGAGTTCATACAAATCATGGAGCTCATCATGGTCGTAGGCGTTTTAGTTACGATATGAAGAAATTGTTTCAATATGAAGAGAGGAAAAGAGAGCATGATTTATATTAAAGGACACATCATTGTTGAGTTTCCAACCCCTAGAGTATGGGGGATTACTCACAAGCCATTGTTG
The DNA here is from genome assembly GCA_026119855.1 of Campanula takesimana. NCBI lineage: Eukaryota > Viridiplantae > Streptophyta > Magnoliopsida > Asterales > Campanulaceae > Campanula > Campanula takesimana. The sequence continues at coordinate 341,138 of JAOWBW010000083.1, read as the reverse complement.
TTATGATCATAAAGAAGTAAGAATAAGACATAAATAATAAAAAGAAGGGAAAGAGAAACTTATTCAGATTGAATGAAGATAAAATGGTTAAAAATAGACCTCAATATATTATTGCTTCAAGTGCACTCAAGAACACCTTTTATGGTTTACTCAAAATCTGAGTATAGATGATGTTTTGAACTGAGAATTTGCTAGAGTTTAGTTACAATAATTTCTAAGTATCTTCTAAGTCTGAAAATGCCCTCTTAAATAGGCATTGGAACTAAAAAGAGTGTCCATTCCCGAATGTCAGCCTAAAAGGTGCCTTTTGGAAGGCATTGCTTCAGAACAAGTGTAGGTAGGTCCGGCCGGGTATTGATGTAGGTCCGACCGGACCAAGCTTCGGAATAGTAGATTTTCATTGGGTCCAGTCGGGTATTTAGGGAGGTCCGACTGGACCATGAGTAGGATTCGACCGGGTATGGAGTATGGTCCGGCCGGACCATGCTCTTCTTTCTGCTGCTGCTTTTTGCTCTTTTGTGTACCAAGTTCCCAAGCATTCCTCTAGCCAAAATCGTTCCAAAGAGTACCTAGATCTTGTCCAAAACATACATAGCTATACCTAGAACATTATATCCGTATATTGAGATAAAATAGAGTGAAACAAGCTTATTACTACTAAAATAGAGGTAAAATGAATAGTAATTTATACTATAAATTACTATAAAATAGTCGTTTATCATTTAAACATAGAGAACACTGGGAAGAATGTTAATTATTCAGGTTCAATGACCAATCTTGAGCATTCAAGTATAGATCAAATCCATTCAAGAATTTGTAAAACAGACATTCCTGAACTAGGCATGGAGTCTAATACCGAGGAGGAAGCTTATCACTTTTATAATCTTTATGCAAAAAAAGTGGGTTTCGAGATTCGATGGAGTAGATTCCATAAAGACAAACTCACTAACAAAGTTATAGATATGTTATTATGTTGTTCACGTGAGGGAGAAATAGGAAAAGACAAAAGGGATGCCACCATAAAAAAAAGTCGCCCAGAGACAAGATGTTTACTCCCAGCAAATATGAAAGTTAATTTTCGAATGACAGGAAGATATCAAGTAAATGAGTTTGTGGCTGAACATACACACTTGTGGCAGAAAGCTCTGGTATAGCTCCAAAAGCTACATTCGAGTTCATGTCAAGGCAAACAGGTGGACGTGAGAATCTTGGATTTATTCCTGAAGACTATAGAAACTACTTACGGACAAAGCGAACTAGACAAATGAGGAGGGGGGGGGGGGGTACACAGGTGGTGTGTTAGAGTATCTGCAAAACATGAAATCAGTCGATCCCAATTTTTTTTTTTTATGGAATACAGGTGGATAAAGATGATATGATAACTAATATTTTTTGGGCAGATACAAAAATGATGCAAGATTTTGCTTATTTTGGCGACGTTGTCTGCTTTGATACAACTTACAGAACAAATAAAGACAGTGGACCTTTTGGATTATTTGTTGGAGTAAACCATCACATGCAAACAACTATTTTTGGTGCAACGTTGTTATATGATGAGACTATTCCAACCTTCAAATTGTTGTTCAATACATTTGCAAAAGCCATGTCAGGAAATAAGCCAAAGACTATTCTAACAGATCAAGATGCAGCAATGGCAAATGCATTAGCTTCTCAATGTCCTGAAACTTATCATCGTTTGTGTATTTGGCACATTCATCAAAATGCGGCTACTCATCTTAGTAGCGTTTTTGCAAGGGTTAAGGACTTTATCAAAGTTTTTACAAGTTGTATATATGATTATGAAGAAGAAGAGGGATTTTTAGAAGCGTGGAATAAGATGCTTGAAATATATAATCTCAAAGATAATGAATGGCTCAAAGGAATGTGATAGAATGTAAATATGTATATATTCTTTCTTCCTTTAGAATGTTTAGCAAAAAGGAAAAATGGGCGTTAGTTTATGGCCGAGATACGTTTTGTGTAGATATGACCACTACTCAACGTAGTGAGAGTATGAATAGTTTTCTAAAAAAATATGTTTCATACAAGCATGATTTGCTTCGTTTTTTCAAGCATTTTCAGAGATTGCTTAATGAACGCTGCTACGAAGAAGCTAGAGCTGATTTTAGAGCTAATCAAACCACTCCGTCACTAACATTTCCGGTTGAAATCATGAAACATGCATCTTTTGTCTACACTCCAGAGGTTCTTAAAGTGTTTCTCTGTCAAGGATTAGAGAAAGAGATAGTCGGAGACAATCATACATGGAGAGAGATAATTGATATGAGAGACTCAAATAATATTGTATGAATGACTCAAGTATTATTGATACTAGCAATACATATTTATAGGAGTACAAAGAGAGTCCTAGAGTCCTAATCTAATTAGGAATACTAATACAATAACGAAACTAATATTCTAGAATAATCTAACTTGGTGTACAAGATAGAATCTCTATGTTTGGTAATTACAATATGTCCTAGGAATATATAATATTCCTTAACATGCCCCCGCAAGATGGACGACCGATAGGAGAGTCCAATCTTGAAAGTGATGAGATGAACCGGGTTATTGAAGTGAGTTGGTTGATGTGATCCCGGTTGTGGTTGATGTTGCCATGATCTTTACATTTGTACAAGTAGGGTTTGCACCTATGAAGTGGACGTCTAAGGCTTTTACGTCGCGAGACGGGTGGAGGCTTTAACGTCGCGAGACCAGTGGAGGCTTTTACATCGCGAGACGGGTGGAGGCTTTTACGTCGCAAGACGGGTGGAGGCTTTTACGTCGCGAGACGGTTTTATGTCTCAACGAAGTTGCTAATATAGCAGAGGTTTTTGGTCGCTACTATGGCGAAGTTTATGCTACAAAGGCAAAAAGGTTGCTACTAAGGCAAAATTGGTTGCTACGAAGGCAAAAGTGATTGCTGATAAGGCAAAAGTTGGTTGCTTCGAAGGCAAAAGTGATTGCTGCTAAGGCAAAAGTTGGTTGTTACAAAGGCAAAGTTGGTTGCTACTAAGGCAAAAACTAGATGCTACAAAGGCAAAAATTGGTCGCTACAAAGGCGAAGTTGGTTGGGTTTTATTTTACAATGAGTTTTTTTTTTTTTTTGGTTCATAAGAAGGAAGGCAGTTGATTGATGGGTGGTATGGCGTGTGTGGGATTGACCGAGGGGTTAGGATTTGCTATTTGGGAGGCAGGCAGTTGGGATGGTTGGATTGTGAAGTTGTGGGCACGGGAGTAGGTTGGAAAAGAAAACAAATCCAACAAACTTTGAAGAGGTGCAAGGGTCACTGAGATTTGTTATTATTATAGAAGAAAAAGAAGTAGTCATAAGGAAGAAATAGAAAAGATGCGCAAGAAAACTTTTTTTTTTTTTTTTGTATGAATTTGTTAGGAAAATATGGGTCTAAAGAAAGTGGGTTCTAAAAGAATAGAGAGATTAAAATTTGATGAAAAAAAAAATTGATGGAGGATATATATGAACGGAGAGGTTGCTGGAGTTTTCAATAATGGGGCCTGACTTGATGGTGGCATCTTTGGATATGTTAAGGAGGAGACTTGTGACAGCCATTATGTAGGCCACGGGTGTAGGAGGAGTAGGGAATGATTTGATGGCGGCTTGAGGGTGTTGCCGTGGTGGTGTTTGTATGGTGGTTGGCGGAAGCTAGTGTTGGGGTAGGGTTTTTGGTGGAGAAGTCCCATAATGGATCATAGCTTTGATACGATGTTAAGGATTAGAGAAAAAGATAGTCGAAGCCAATCATACATGGAGAGAGATAATTGATATAAGAGACTCAAATAATATTGTATGAATGACTCAAGTATTATTGATACTAGCAATACATATTTATAGGAGTACAAAGAGAGTTCTAGAGTCCTAATCTAATTAGGAATACTAATACAATAAGGAAACTAATATTCTAGAATAATCTAACTTGGTGTACAAGATACAATCTCTATGTTTGGTAATTACAATATGTGCTAGGAATATATAATATTCCTTAACAGTTTCATGGCGAGTTGTTCAGATCTTATGATAGCAATATGAAAGATCGTGGTGAGATTGGAACAGTTACATGGTATGAAATCACCCCATTTTGGAAAACCAAAATTTCACACCGTCTCCTATGACTCGTCAGAAGACACTATTTCATGTAGTTGCAAATATTTTGGATCAAGTGGATTGCTCTGTTCAAGAAAATGAAGATACGCGACCCCCTCTGCCATTCAAACCTGATATAATTGAACCCATTCAAGGCACTGAAAACAATTGCAACAGCAAAATAAGCAAAAAACGGGTAGCAAATCTGGAAAGAGAAGAGTGACTGCACTTCAAAAGGCAGTAAACAAGAAGAGACCAAAGGGAAATGCGTTACAGCCATTGAGTGATCACCATTGTTCTCACATGTACATTGTTTTTTTTTTTTTGCTTCGTAACTCATAAATTATTCTAATTAATGTATTTGTCCCAGTTACAATGCTCTTGTATCCAATTTCTTTTGGAAAAATAGGTACCACATAGTCGCGAAAATAATACAATATCACATCATTCTTTTCTTGGTTCTTTATTTCACCAAAGAGTCTCTTTCAGCTCATCCTCACATCATAGACAACATGTATTTTTTTTTTTTTTTAATTTTTTTTGATCTCTTAAAGACTTATACTCCCTCCATCCCAAAATGTTTTTCATACTTTTTCGGTCGTTACTATGAATGAACTTTGAGCAATAATTTTATGTTGATTTAATTATACTAAAGAAAATCCAATTCTTGTTATTGATACACCATCAAAATATTATCAATAAAGTTTTAGATTTTCATTAGGAGAGTTAAATCAACTTAAAACTATTGCCCAAAGTTCATTCGTAGTAACGGTCGAAAATGTATGAAGATCTTTTTTTGGGACTGAAGGAGTATATTGTAGATTCTCCTTTTCATTTGTTCCAGTTATATGTTCTTATATGTTTTTTGTTTTTATGCTAAAGCTTGTGGTTTTTTAATTAAAAGACTAACTGCTAAATGGTAGAACTAGATGGCACACATGGTGGACAAAGCTTCTCAAAAGAAGATTTACAAATTTGAAGCAGTCAAATTTATTTTAAGTCATTTGGATACATTTTTGTTTACACATGGAATGAGCTCTATTGAAAGTGATACTAATATTACATGAATCTGTGTACAATATTCTGAAAATATAATTTGTCAATGTTAAATGTGAACTTTTGAGCCTAGATTTATCAAAGTAAAGATATTCATTTGATTACATATAGTTTGAGCCAGAGCAATGCATAGTTACAAACATGTTTGGAACAAGACATCACAATAGTACTCCTTCTGTCTCAAAAAAAAATGTTCCAAAGAAAAAAAAAACTAAATTAAATTTGTCTTAAAAAATTGGATTTTTATTTTGGGACGGAAGAAGTATAAATTTATGCTACCACTAATGTGTAGGGTAGTACTTTCATTTTAGACTGTTTGGTAAAAAAAAAAAAAAAAAGAATCAACACTGAACGACATAAACCGACCTGGTTAAATGGGGCCCATAAACTCTGGGCTCATACATCATAAGGCTCGTACAATAAGGCCCATCTTCTCGTATGACGACATCACTTAGGCCAGACAGGCAGTCCTTGCCTAGGCCGAGTCCGAGCAGCCTAATCCGTAGCCGGTCTCTATGACGAGCCGAGTTAGATGACGGGCCGACTTATATCAGAAACCTCTCATTATCGTTGGGAAACCACTTATAGAGTTATACTACAACTCTAAGATTAAGAGTCCTTATCCAAGCAAGGATAACTCTCCTATCAGATAACAGGGCTTAATCCATCCTTATCAGGAGTCTATCTCCAAGGAATACGAGTCCTGGAACAACAGGGGCTCCCTGGCTTTCCTAGCAAGTCAAGGCTCATTCACCCACGCCTATATAAACAGGTCCTCTACACATGAAACGGGTAACGAACTTTTGGCTCTAATCTAGTCAATTGATTTTCTCTATTTCTAATCACCCATATCCTTATTCTTACACCGGAGGGCCTTCGCCGGTGAAGCCCCAGTGTAGTTTACGTTTATTTCGTATGTGCAGATCCGGCTATCAAGAACTGTCGCTGGGATTATCCGAACCGCTAGACGAATGTTGATCCAACCATATTTTGGCGTCATCAGTTTGGTTCCATTGCCGGGAAATCGATTGGTCAGTTCTTTAGCCAGATAATTCCAGACCATGGCCGGAGAATTGGTTGACGGGCGAGAGGCCACCCCTTCTAAAGAAACCACAAGGGACGCACCGCCCCCCGAAAACACAAACGCTGCTGCACAGAACCAGAGGCTCCCACCTACAGCACCCGCACAAGGGGGAGGAATGCATACCCGTTCAAAGGGGCCGGCACCCAATGTTGTTAACCAATATGGGCGCTGCCGACGGACAGGATCCCGCAACAATGGGGCAGGACCATCACAGCCGCCGCCATTGGACAAGAGAACGTTCCTTCAACAGAACGTTCACACACTCCAACAGCTGGCCAAAGCACAGCGGGCCCTGTTAGATCTTGACCCCAAAAATTCCTTGGCTAACCTACTCCATCCATCTGGAACGAGGGGGACAAATCTGGACGACAGAGTGAGCAGAAGGGAGCCCCTACAGAATTGTAGACGGGATGTGCCTCCCAGGAGCCGTGTAAGTCGCCAAGACGGACGGTTAGGAAGACTCAATCTAGATGGAGATCTGAGGGACCACATTAATCGCCGTTGGGAAGAACAAGAAGATGAATCCCCTGGAGTGGGAATTATAGAGGAAAGACGTCGCGGGGACTCCCGACGTCATTCACCTCTCAGACTGGATCCACCAAGGCGCACACCACCCCAGCTGGATCCACCCCGGCACACTCCACCTCGCCGTACTCCTCCAAGGCATCGCCTTGAACCAATCCAAGGTGAAAGGAGACGCCGAGATCGAAGCATAGTCAGTTCCAGTCATACCTCGGCATTCAGCACAAGGGACATCGTCGACCTTAGAAAAAGGCTCGACAACATTGAAATGATGAATCATGGGCATAGAAAACCCAATAATGACTACGATGCTATGCGCCCTTTCGCGCAGAGGATTAAGGATGCACCACCTAATCCGCAGTTAAAGCTCCCACATCTAGACAAATACTCCGGCAACGCCGATGCTCTGGATCACATCCAAGCCTTTGAGGCCACCATGGCCCTAGTGTCCAATCAGGATGACGTGATGTGCAAGGCCTTTGCAAGCACCTTAACGAAGGCAGCTCGGTCCTGGTTCATGGACCTTGAGAAAAGCAGCATAAATTCCTTTGCCAAGTTGAAATCACAATTTTTGGAATATTTTGCTACCGCTGGTGCGAGGAAGAAAAGGTTGTCTGACCTAGCCAACATGGTCCAGAGCAAAAACGAGTCCACCCTGAGCTTCTACAACCGGTTTAGGGACCTTGCCGACTCAATAGAAGAACGCCTGACCGACAGGGAGATAATTGTATGCTTCACGAATGGGCACAGGTCAGAGCAGTTAACTTATGAATTATCGGTCAGAGAGCCCCTCACAAAAGCCAAGTTGTACCACGTCGCTTACGCCACGGCCATCGCCGAGGAGAAGAAAAAGACGTTATATGGTCATAAGGAACGAGACCGAGATCATGACAAGTCGCATAACGGGAACTCATCCCAGGGGACCAACGGGGGAAACGTCAAAGGCAAAAACAGGACCAGGGGGACCGAGACATTCACCACATTCAATAAACCGATCTCTGAGATCATGAATCTGGTGGATCTCCCCAACCCCAAGCCTCTAAAAGACAACCCGAAATACCCGAGGGATACCACAAAGTATTGCTCCTATCACAGAGATAATGGCCACGCACCGAGAACTGTTTTGCTCTGAAGAAGATTCTGCAGAAATGGGCCGACCAAGGCAAGCTCAATCAGTTCATGACCAAGGACAATAAACGCCCGAGGGAAGAAGACAAAAACAATGACCAGGTCGACAGGCCACCTCGGGCTAGGTTGATAGGCGTGATCAGAGAGGAAATTCCATCAAACAAGAAACTCAAGGAGCAGATTCACGAGCTAAGTAAATTCTTCCACATCCCTCCCTGGATCCATGAGAGGGAGGAAGTGATTAGTTTTTCTCTGAATGAGTTGGTGGGAAACCGTGCAATGAGAGAACAACCATTGGTTATCACAGGCCGCATTGATAATTGCGAGTCGGACAGGCTCCTCATAGACTCCAGAGCGGCTAAGGATGTGCTATAATATCGCACCTTTAAAGAGATGGAACTTCCCGATACAATGCTAACCCCATATAATGGAAGGCTAGAAGGGTTCACTAATCATAAGGCCGATGCCAAAGGAACCGTCGACTTACTCTTGGAAGTCGGTACTCATCCCTACAAAACCTCGGCCACGGTCACCTTCATAGTCATGGATCTAGACAGTGATTACCATGCTATCCTAGGTGAACCCAGTCAAGGAAAGTTGGGTCTGGTTGCCTCCCTCCCCCACCAAAGGGTGAAGTTCCCCTCCCCGGCTGGAATTGGGTGCGTCCCAGGGTCTTCTAGAGATTTTTTGGAGCATGTGATGAAGTCCAGGAAAGCAAAGGCCAAGATGGAGATTGATACTCCTGATAAAAGAATCACGGTTTCAAAATCAACCACGGTTACAACCTCGACGCCACATATCGGTGTTATATTGGCGACTGTTGAAGATGAACCTGAAGAGTGGGGTATTCTTGACAACGACGTCCCAACTAAGGCCGAGGTTACTTACGGCTTAGACGGCTTCGGCTGCATCTCGATGAACACAGCTTCGGACAACTTGGCTCTCGCCGTCGTCCCAAGCTCGGGGGCCACACAGCCGACTGATATGGAAACCGAGATCGAGAAACTGTTGGACATGGAAAACCTAAGTTTGGAAGGGGAAGACAAGGAGAAGGTCAAGCAGATCATTGTCGAAACCCTAGAGTTCAGAGACGGCCCCGAACTTAAACCTGTGGATCAGTTAGACGAGGTCGTCATCAACTCGGACTACCCAGATCAGAAGGTAAAGATTGGGAAGCAACTCTCCCAACAAGAACGAGAAGAGCTCATCTCCCTACTCCAAAACAATTTGGACGTATTCGCCTGGAAAGTAGATGACATGGTGGGAGTAAAGGAAGTTGTCGCTCTCCACAAACTGGAAGTCGACAAGTTCTTCAAACCGGTCAAGCAGACAAGACGAGTCTTCTCTACCGACAAGGAAAAAGCAATTGAGATCGAGGTCGATAAACTCCTCAAAGCCGGCATCATAAGAGAGGCGACATACCCCGAGTGGCTTGCAAACGTCGTCATGGTAAAGAAGCACAATGGCGAATGGAGGATGTGCGTGGACTTTACAGACCTGAATAAGGCCTGTCCCAAAGATAGCTATCCCCTCCCCAGGATTGACAAGCTCGTAGACTCCATTGCCGGCCATAAAACCCTCAGTTTCTTGGACGCCTACTCTGGCTATCATCAAGTCAAAATGGCTGAGGACGATATAGAAAGGACGGCTTTTCAAGCTGCAGGCGGCGTATACTGCTACGTCATGATGCCTTTCGGCCTCAAGAATGCAGGAGCCACGTATCAGAGGATGGTGAACAAGGTCTTCAAATCTCAGTTAGGCCAGAATATGGAGGCCTACATTGATGACATGGTGATCAAGACCAAGACCGGCAGCCATATACCAGATCTGGAAGAAACCATTAACAACTTAAAGGCTAACGATATGAAGCTCAACCCTAGCAAGGGCGTCTTCGGGGTTACCGCGGGCAAGTTTCTAGGTTTCATGGTTTCTCAGCGAGGCATTGAGGCTAATCCAGAGAAAATCCAAGCCTTGATTGATATGAGGGAACCGACTTGTATTAAAGAGGTTCAAAGGTTGAACGGGAGAGTAGCAGCACTCAGTAGGTTTATCGTCAAATCAGCAGAAAAATCCCTCCCCTTCTTCAAAGCCTTGAAGGGAACGAAGGATTTCGCTTGGACGCCTGAGTGCTCGACCTCGTTCCAACAACTAAAAGACTACCTCGGCTCTCCACCCCTACTTAGCAGCCCGGTCATGGGTGAGACATTGTACGTCTTCTTAGCAGCAACCGACCGAGCTGTAGCAGCCGTGCTAGTCAGAGAAGAAAGCGGTATCCAGAAGCCGGTCTACTACGTCAGCAAGGCACTGTCAGATACAGAGATCAGGTACTTCAATGCCGAGAAAATTGCTTATGCCTTGGTAATTGCAGCCAGAAAACTACGAGCCTACTTCTCGGCTCATCCCATCACGGTCTATACCAACGCTCCTCTTAGAAAAATACTTCACAAGATGGACAGCTCGGGACGCCTACTTAACTGGTTGATCAAACTGACCGAATTCGATATAACCTACAAGCCGAGGAAGACTCTTCTGGCCCAACCTCTTGCTGACTTCTTAGTCGAGACCGCCTTCACAAGTGAACATACGGCAACCACCCGAAAAAGGAAGTTCCCTATGGATAGAGAGCCTTTGGAAGAACTACCGCCCAACTGTTGGGTCCTATACACCGACGGGTCAACTACCCAAGGAAGAAGCGGCGCCGGGGTCTCCTTGACTAGCCCTGCCGGCGAGCATGTTGCACGAGATTTTATCAGGTTCAAGTTCCCTGCCTCAAATAATCAAGCTGAATATGAGGCCCTAATCCTGGGACTTGAAAGAGCCAAGTTCTTTGGTGCAACGAGATTGGTAGCATACAGCGACTCCCAACTGGTGGTGAATCAAGTTAAAGGGGAATACAACACCGAAAACCACATGCTGACCAAGTACAAAGACCTCTTCCTAAACCTGACCTAGAACTTTGAGTTCTGGGATATACGGCAAGTTGGTAGAGAATACAACCTGGAAGCCGATCTGCTTTCAAAGATGGCAACAGCTGAAGACTCGGACCCCCTGATCATCTACACCGACCATCCTGCTTATGAAAGACTGGAGATTTTGCTCTTAGATGATGAGGAAAGGACATGGATCGACGACTACAAGGACTACTTGGACAAGGGAAAGCTTCCTGAGGACGAGTTAGAGGCCAAATCGATCAAAAAGAAGACGGCAAGATACATAGTCTGGAATGGCATCCTGTACAGAAGGTCATTCTCTAGACCTCTCCTTAGATGTGTTGCGCCAAAAAGCACCGAGAAACTCCTCGCCGAGGTACATGGGGGAGTTTGTGGGGGGACACCCGGGGGCCAGAACCCTTGCCGATAAGATCATCACGCTTGGCTACTATTGGCCAAATATGAGGGAGGATTCCCAAGCCTACGTAAAAAGGTGTGACAAATGTCAACGCTACTCCGACTTACCCAAAATACCTGCCGTAGAGCAAAGCTTGGTCATACCGACATGGCCATTCGACATGTGGGGAGTCGACATCATTGGACCGTTCCCATTAGCCAAAGGGAGCAACAAATATGTAATTGTGGCAGTCGATTACTTCACCAAGTGGGTAGAGGCAAAACCACTAGCAAAGATCACTGAAGAGAACGCCATCAACTTCATCCATGACTACATATGGTGTCGGTTTGGCGTGCCACACACTATAGTGACAGACAATGGCCTACAATTCTATGATGCTTTCACCGAAGAGATGAATAGGTTGGGAGTCAAGCACAAGAAGTCATCAGTCAGCCATCCTCAAGGCAATGGACAGGCCGAAGCCGCAAACAAACTTGTCTTGAGAGCACTCACCAAGAATTTAGAAGGCAGTCAAGGAAAGTGGCTGGACGAACTCCCCCATGCTCTATGGGCCGTCCGTACAACCACTCGGGGGACAACTGGGGAGACACCCTTCGCTATGACTTATGGTTCAGAAGCAATGGCACCGGTCCGAGATAACCAACTATGACGAGGTCATTAATGAGTACAACCGACTACTAGACCTAGACCTAGTTGACGAAAAAAGGCTAACCGCCCAACTCAGAATGATCAATTACAAGCAAAGAACCAAGGCCTACCACGACAGCAAAGTGAAAAAGAGAACCTTTGAGGTCGGTGACTTGGTACTCAGAAAAATTGAGTCAACACACTTAAAGGCACAACAAAATAAGCTCTCACCAAACTGGGAAGGCCCTACATCATCACCCACATTATACGAGAAGGGACCTACATGCTCAAAACTCCGGAAGGAAAAGAGCTTAAGCACCCATGGCATTCCGAGCACTTGAGAAAGTACTATCAGTAGCACCTCGGTTAGCTTTTATTCTTTTTATCAAATTTTCAGTTCTATAGTTGATATCTAGTTGTCTTAGTTTGATTTCATCAATAAAATTTCATTTATTTTATCACATCAAGCTTTGATCATAGTACACAATACATTCTCAGCGTTATTCACAATGCCGAGATTACCTAACGAAGTCGATGAGCATACTTAAGGCATGACTTCTAAAGCCTAGTTTCAACAACTAGCACCCTAACGAAGTCGATGAGCATACTTAAGGCATGACTTCTAAAGCCTAGTTTCAATAACTAGCACCTTAACGAAGTTGACGAGCATACTTACGCATAACTTCTAAAGCATAGTTCTAACTAGCATATAAGACGACTTGAGCTGGTCCTAATGGTTAGACTCAAATCTGGATAAAAACTCCCAACGATTTGAAACTAATCTCGAATACTAGCTCTCGCGCGCCAAAGCCGAGCAATAGATGTTCGACACGGCCATAACGGTGATCGACCACGGCCTACAGCCTAGCCCAAACCTGTGAGCATGCATCGTCACTTCGGACTATTGACACCTCAAACGAGGAAAAGCAACTTGAACAAAACGGGATAAATACAAACCAAGGAATACAAATCCTTACAATCAAGTGTTTACGCCCCCCGGCCAACACCGGGCACAGGCAGACAAATACTAACCCAAAGGATTTCGAGTGTTAGAACTCCCCCAGCAAACGCCAGGCCGAGCAAAATAAATACTAAAAAACATTGTTTTGGGGCTAAACCGGCCATCAGATACAAACAAAAACGAGGTTCAGGTCAGACTAATCAATGTCGGCGTCAGCCTCCTCTTCAACACTGGCAATCAGCTCGTCAAGATTCCCCTCATCGACAGGCGGAGGCACCCACGGGGGGTTACCCTCTTTTCGATCTCGGCTGTGGATCACCCTCAGGCCCTTGTCAGAAAACGAAATTAAGGAGTGGGCAGCCCGTGCCTCAACACCGTAAGCATCCTGGTTGTAGAGGCGTGCGAGCTTGTCAAGAGTTATATCAACTTCGGGGTCTATCCAGAGAAGGCGAGACAGATTAGACCAGGCATCATTGTAGGTAGTGCCGACTTCATCTTGAATGGCTGCCTTCATTGCCGCACCCTTCTTGAAAGCCTCCACCGCCCGCATCTCCTGACTCAGAATGCTCTCCTCCAATTGGACCAGCCTCTCCTCTGTAGCATTTTTCTCTAACACAAGGCCCTCCGCTCGTTGACGTTCTCTCTCCAGATCGGCCCTCGCCACAGCGGTCTCCTCCTTGGCTGTTCTCATCACCGTCTCGGCCCGACGAACCGTCTCATGAGCCTCTACCGACATATCAGCTGCCCCTTCTCCTTCTCAAGGGCTTCTACTTTGGCCTTCAGCTCAGCATTGGAAGCACGAAGAGGCTCGACCTCGTCCTCACATTTCCTAGCGTTGCTTATGGCAAGCTGCATCAACGCATATTCATGCTGGGCAATGGAGGCAAGCTACAAAGGAAAGACCAAGACGTCAAAAGCATAACATTTTAATCAACAAACAACGAAATACAAAGTACCTCACTGATAAGTAGGCCCTTGCGGTTCCGAAGCTGTGTGGAGGTCGGACGGGTTTCCACCAATCTTTGAATAGTCCTTTGATTCATGGCCCTTTTTATGACGGCCGCACCGAGTTTGAGAGCAGGACCAGAGCGAATGGAATCATCAATATCTGGAATGATCACAACATTGCCAAGAGCGTGAGCCAGATCATTGATCTCGACCTCAGAAGGACCCGAATCCGAGGCTGAGCCACGAGTAGGAGTTCTCTTGGGTGGGGGCTCTAAATCGTCCTCACCTTCTGCTCTGGGCCTCTTAGCCCGACGACCCGCCTGGTCGATTTCCTCCTCAACAAGACTTCGACTGTGTTCCTGTGACTGATCAGCATTCTCCATCCCGGTTTCCTTTTCAAGAGTCTCGACCTCCACCTCTTCTCCGCCGGCTCCAATTTGAATGACAGGGGGGCCCGTGGGAATGTTGGCGACTCCTTGGGCCTGCAGTGCCTCCTGCCTGGATGCCATGTCGGCATGGCGCTTTTCAATACCCCGGGTACTCGATAGTTGTTTTTTCCTTCTCGCCGCCATGGCGGGGTCGAGTTCCTCTTCTTCGATAATCTGGACATCCTCCATGGAAAGATCTGCACGAGAAGAGAAAGTTAAAAAGACGAATGGAAACAATCAGGGAAAACAAAAGACAAGCATGGAAAAGAAATTACATCCTATAATATCTCTGGCCTTGAGACACTTGTCGGCCTCGACCTTGCACACAAAGCAATCAGAATAAAAGACGAGATCTGGGTGAACAACCCAATCCGGGAGTCGACGCCCCCTTTCCACTATAACTCTCGGCTTAACTCCACCAATCGGCCCCCTCATCAAACCGGCCTCTACGTGGAATTTGAAATCAATCTCGGTCCGGGACCAATCCAGAGTGGTAGTAGCAGCAAACAATTCCAACCTCTTTATCAAGGCGGCGCTCCAATCCGGACGGTGAACCACCTTAGGCTAGACAGGATTTCGGTCCGGGCCTAGGAATTCCCAACCCTGACGGCTTTCCACTTTGATCACATGCTTATTCCAGCCCGTCACCTTATTCACGACACTCGAGATAGGAACCATGAGCTTGGGTTTGTTGGGCTCAGACTTGATGGTAATAGTTCTGGTGGAGGAATTATACGACGATTGGAAGAAATGGAAAAAAGCGGACATGCACGGTTCAAAGCCGAGACCACGGCAAAGGATTATGAAGCCGGTAAGATACCTGACCGCGTTAGCACCCAGATGTTTAACCTCGGCATCAGAGGAGAAGGGTCGGGCTTTGCTATAGAAAAATTTGAACTCTCGTCTATCTACTCCAAAATTCTCGTAAAGGTCCCTAATCATAGCATCCCCACCAATAGGATGCTTAGGCCGACTTGACCCTGAGGGACCAGCCCCATCCCGACCTCTCCTAGAAGTCACAGCTTCATCATCAAACCGATCAACTATCCTCCCGGAAACACCTTCCTCGGCCATACCTGCAGCAACCAAGGGGTTAGAATCATCCCGTGACGAGGACGAGGTGACCTTCCCCCCGATTCGACTACTGGGGCCAAGGAAGGACCCTCAAAACGGGATCGAAAGGCTGATTTATCTTAACATAATGAAGAAAAATGTGGTCTATAACGGCGTCAAGGGTATTAAGGAGTACGACGCCATCAGCACAACCTGGAAGGGCCTTAGGGGAAAACAGACCTGAAGGATACCTTACATCGTCCCTAGGGGTCTTATTCAGAAACAATAAGTCACTTATTGCCATTAGTGACAACATTTTCCAAATTCCTTCTGACAACATATAAATCCTATTATTTCGCTCATAGAAACCAAACATGGCGTTGGGGTCAAGGTGGGGAATATCGGGCATATCAAGAGGAACAGCTAAAATTTTTCTAAAGACTACTCAGACACGGGAAATAAGAGCTTAAAAGCCCAAGAACCTCAACAATGGCGGAAAGAGGGAAAAAGGCGAAAAAGTCAGAAGGATACCTTTGTCGGAAATTTGATCGGGCAAAAAGGTTTAGCCAACGGAGTAAATGAAGATGATCGGAGCCGAATGTAGAACTTTGAAATGGAAATCGGAAATGGTGAAGAGCTCGCCGAAAAACGGAGGGACTGTTCCTCTGGGGGAAATTTGAAAATATGAAGCTCTGAGGTTTTTTTTTGGGATGTGCATATAGGACGGGTCGGATAGGAATGATTTGGGCCAACCCGGCTATAACCCGTAACCCATGGGTTGCACGTACACCCATGAACTCATCATGACGCGTAATTAATGGGCCACGTTTTCGAGGCAAATGTCCCATCACTGACACGCGCTGTACGAAGGGAAGGGTAAACGTTTGAAATAACCGTCGTTTGGAAAACACGAACGGACTGCCAATGCAAGATCGACACGTGGCAAGCCGAGACCTACATCAAGAATGCCAGTCGGTTTCAAAAATCACAAACATTTCGGACGCCTAGATCGACATTGAAGGGTTTGGCGCATAGGCGTAACCGACATCACAACTATGGACCAACATCCTTAATGGTATAATGATACGAGACCGAGATGAGAAAGGGTCAGGGTAGGTCAAAGTCAGGCGGTGATTGAAATTATGGTTGAACGACAGATGCAAATGCCTTCCATGCCGACATGTCAACTAAGATCAAATGGTCTGCATTATTTTATAACGACATCATGAAAAAGGTAGTGGTAATGGAAAAATTCAAGGTCAATGTGAAACGCAAGGAGTTCAAACTATGAAATCAAATCAAAATAGGAGCAACGATAGCGAAGGATAAAACCCCAGAATATGTATTCAGCAAAAAGACCCCCACAACAAGGTCGGGGGCCTGACCTATACATGAGAAAAATCTACTACTGAGTCATCCTAATTAAAGATTCAAGAAAAATCAATCTTGATCTTGGTCTGCATCATCCTCCTCCCATTCAACGTCTCCATCATACCCATATTCATCAATAAAGATGGGTTCAGGATCATCCTCACTATCATCTTCATCATCATCATCATCGTCCTCATCCTCTGACTCTTCTGCACTAGAGTCGCCGGAGAATTCATCAACAAGGTCCGGCTCCGAGTATTCGCCATTGCTATCGGACGGTGATTCTTCCGCCGGAAAAGCGTATCTTGGTTGGGAACATTGAATCGTCACTGCTCGAAGAATCATGATAAACTTGAGTTCTGATTCGGTACTCACTTTAACGCATCATCGTATTTCCTCTTCGGAGCCATCTTTGAATTTTCGAGAAATTTATAATGTTCTTGAAAAGCCTTTGAAGAATTCTTGAAAGTGAAAGTGATATAAAGACCCAATATGCGGATTGTCTATTTACATCTCCAAAATATAAAGGGGTGGAGTATTTATACCCCTCATAATGATGGCGCAATTAATGAAGTGTTCCTTTTCCAAGAAGAACAATGATTTCATTTGTAAGAAAATCAGCATGACGTCAGGAAATCTAAACCCTTGGGGATATTGGTTGTTGGCTGTCAAATCAGAGTAAATGAAATGGCAGAGCAAGTACAAAAGCAGTTCCTACTCGGCATGCCGAGATAGAAACTCTGGGGCCACTGAACGACATAAACCGACCTGGTTAAGTGGGGCCCATAAACTCTGGGCTCATACATCATAAGGCTCGTACAATAAGGCCCATCTTCTCGTATGACGACATCACTTAGGCCAGACACGCAGTCCTTGCCTATGCCGAGTCCGAGCAGCCTAATCCCTAGCCGGTCTCTATGACGAGCCGAGTTAGATGACGGGCCGACTTATATCAGAAACCTTTCATTATCGTTGGGAAACCACTTATAGAGTTATACTACAACTCTAAGATTAAGAGTCCTTATCCAAGCAAGGATAACTCTCCTATCAGATAACAGGGCTTAATCCATCCTTATCAGGAGTCTATCTCCAAGGAATACGAGTCCTGGAACAACAGGGGCTCCCTGGCTTTCCTAGCAAGTCAGGGCTCATTCACCCACGCCTATATAAACAGGTCCTCTACACATGAAACGGGTAACGAACTTTTGGCTCTAATCTAGTCAATTGATTTTCTCTATTTCTAATCACCCATATCCTTATTCTTACACCGGAGGGCCTTCGCCGGTGAAGCCCCGGTGTAGTTTACGTTTATTTCGTGTGTGCAGATCCGGCTATCAAGAACTGTCGCTGGGATTATCCGAACCGCTAGACGAAGGCTGATCCAACCAGATTTTGGCGTCATCTAACACCATTCTTGGTTTGAATGTTCAATTTATAGCATCCCTTCAGCCACTCTCGTGCCCATACCCAGTTTATCACCATCAAGATATGCATCAATATTTTCAGAACGATGAGTTAATAATAATTTGCACGAAATAGATGATTCTTGTAGGGGCAGCTCGAAGAGAAGCAGTGATATATCAGATCTTAGGGCAAGTTAATTAAGTAGAGAATCTAATTCTTAGTTAATGGAGAAATTCTTGTTTATGCCATGTGTCAGCTTTCCATTGGGAGCACAGGGAGTGTCACATATTTTGGGTACAGAGGATTTGCTCTCTTAAAACAAGCGGTGGCAATCTTGTAAACGAACTGACCTTGTTTTAAAACAAGCAGTGACAATTTTGTAAATAACTGTCAAACGTATATTTGCATCGTAAATGCTAGTGTTAATGTTACAAAGTGACATAATTCTTACTGGCATTTTTTATCGATCTTACGGGCATTTAAAAACATAAAAATTGACATTTTTAATAACAGTCAGTGCTAATGTTACAAAGTGTTAGAATTTTTTATTGGCTTATATAAGCATTGATACTGGTATTTTTAATATGTGCTAATGGTAATGTTAAAAAGTGCAAGCCATTTACATTGACAAGCTATTTTTAATGTGCTAGTAGTAATGTTAAAAAGTGCAAGCCATTTACATCGACAAGCTGAAAGCTATTACTATGCTAGTGCTTATGTTAAAAGGTTCCAGTGCGTGTGTTAAAAAATGCTAGTGTTACTGTTGAAAATTGTCAGACGTGTAGTCCCAACGTGTATAATAAGTTCAACTTATTTACAAAAATGCCACCGCGCTCAGTTATTTACAAAATGCACTTCATCTTTTAAAACAAATGCCAATGTCTCTTTAAAATAAACACGTTTTTTCAATTTCTTAAGAAAAGCACGTTTTTTACTAGATTTCACTTTTTTTTTTAAAGCATTTAAAAAAACAAAAAAAAAGAGTTCAAGGTTTTTCTTTTTCAAAATAGAAGCATGGAGAAGTAGGAGTATCCGAGTATATGCTTGGCAATCCGGCTACATTAGCAATCCCATTACAGAATGTACTTCAAATGAAACGTTGATTCACAATCCCTAAACCCTAAAATCGATTAATTCAACTGTCACTCAATCTCTTCACTCCCAAATCCAAGAATCATTTGAAACTGCAATTCCACCGTCGGCCATGGCAACTTCCTGCTCCCATTGGTGGCACGCTCCAATCTACATTGCAATGTCGGTAACCTTAGTCATCGTCTTCTTCTCCACCGCCGTACCCTCCCACCGGAACCACCCTCCTCTCAACCAATCCCCACCATCACCACCACCCACAAATCAAACCAAGATCAAACTCTCCCTCAACAACGCCACCCAATCCCTCCGCTCCAACGGCTTCAATTTCATCGCCACCCTCCTCCACCTTTCCCCTCACCTCTTCTTTTCCACACCCCAATCAACCCTTTTCGCTATTCAAGACTCTACCCTCTCGAATCTTTCCCTCCCGCCGCCGTTCTTGCAACAACTCCTCCGTTACCACACCTTGCCCACCAGGTATTCGATGAATGAACTGTTGAAGAAACCGGTTAATGCGTGCCTACCGACCCATGTCCCTTCCAAGAATCTGGCTATCACGAAGAGAGGGGAAGGTAGGATTGAGATTAATAATGTTTTGGTTTCTCATCCTGATTTGTTTCTTGATGGACCCATTTCGATTCATGGTGTTGACAAGCCTTTTACTCTGTTAGATGGTGTTGATCAAGAAAGTAAGTGGGACATTATTCAGCTACCCCTTTGTGATTCAAAGAATCATACCGCTGTTTCGAATTACTATGAAGAAACGAAGAAGAGGAATGAGTGGAGAAGGGTTGTTCAAGTGCTTGGTGTGAACGGATTTGTTCCATTTGCGATTGGATTGCACGCTGTGTTCAATGACATTCTTGAAGAGAATGGAGATTTGGAATCTGTCACTATTTTTGCTCCCCCAACCATGGCCATATTGGCATTGCCTTCAGTATTACTAGAGAAATTTGTCAAGTTCCATATCATAACTCAAAGTCTCTCATTCAAGAATTTGGCTTCTATGCCGGAGGATTACACGCTGAGGACATTGGTTCCGGATAAAGATCTTGTTATTACTACAAGTATTGGTCTTTCTCGAGTGCTGGCTATTAATGGGGTAGAGGTGACTGCACCAGATATGTTCAATTCGAAGAAGTTCACCATACATGGAATAGCTAGAGCATTTGGTATGGACGAGCTTTCGGGTTTGTTCCTCGACTGATAATATAGCACTTCCAATGAAAATACTGACTTGTAGAGTGGATTTGTTAACTTCTCTGTTCATAGATAGCTATATAGATGTTTGAGTTTTGAAGAATATAGATTCTGTTGTAGAGTGGATTCTGGTTCTAATGCAATGTGCAGAGTTCTTGGCAGTGAATTATCTCTCTGTTTTTGAATTTTGATTAAGGCTCCGTTTGTTTCGCGTAAAACAATTTCCGGAAAATGATTTCCCGTAAAATGATGTTTCCGGAAAATGACATAAACATGTTTTTGGTTGTTTGGTAAATCTAAGGAAAATGTTTTTCGGAAAATATTTTCATATGAAAATAATAATAATTTAATATGAGGAAAAGAATTATTATGAGAAAAAAATTGAATGTGGGTGGAGATTTTGGGTTGGGGTGGGATGGGTGGTTGTGGGGGTGGGGGAGGTGTTCAAAAATAATTTTAATATGAGTATTTTTTTTATTTATTTTTTTGGGTGGGGTGGGGGTGGGGGTGGTAGGGGTGGTGGGGTAGTGGGGGTAGGGAGCGCGAATGTGGGAGTTGTAAGAAAATCTATCTATATATATATATATATATAAAGTTGGTGAGGAGGGCTATGGCTTTGACACATAGACAAACATATGTTAAAACTTCATTTGTGTGAAGCCACATCATCACTATCCTAAATGTTTGTGACTTTTGATATTCTCATTTTTAGCTAATACTATTAGCTCATAATAATAGTAATAGTTAACTATAATTGTTACTATACAAGTTAACTATTACTATTAATAGTATTAGTTAACTATAATAGTTACTATAGTAGTTAACTATTACTATTAATAGTATTACTTAACTATATTAGTTACTATAGTAGTTAACTATTACTTTAATAGTATTAGTCAACTATAATAGTTTATAATATATAACTATTACTATTAATAGTATAATTAACAATAATAGTTACTATACAAGTTAACTATAATGGTTACTGTCACGACCCGAAAACTCGTCTCTATTTTTAATAATAAATATTTAATTACTTATTTATTTCTTATTTAATTGTTAAATTATTATTTAATTAATAATTTATGTGTGCATTTTATGTGTTATAATAATTTATGTTTAGCATTTTATTTGGGTCATTTGTGCTAGTGTAGTATTATTTGGTCTTAGTTGTTAGTAGGAAGTATTAGAGTTGTGTAGTTAGTGGAGGAGGGGGGGTCTAAGTGTAAGTTTTTGAAAATAATCATCTCCCTACTCCCTCTCTTCTCCCTCACCCTCTCCCTCATTTCCCAGCATACTCTCTCTCTCTCTCTCCTTGGTTGGGTAAGTTTTTCTTCTCTCTCTTCTCTCTTCATTCTACTTATCTTCCTCCCATTATTTCTCATTGTTCATTTTATGAAAAGTGTTTAGATCGTCGATAGGATCGTAGGAAGCTAAGAAATTTCGAGTTCCGTCACCTTTGAGAAAATCCGGGTAAGTTGCTTTTCCCCCATTTTATGCTAGAAATGCTACTCCATGTTTATTTGATGAGATGAATGCTATTTATTGCATCTTGGGTGGATTTGAGAGTGATTTACATTTTGTTCATTTTTGTGAAAATTTGGTATTTGAATCATCCTTGATTGAGGTTTTCTAGATGATGTTCTAGGAGTTCTTTTAGCATCCAAATGGTGTGGGTACTTTAGTTTATATATTGGTAGTGTTAGTCTTGAGTTTGGCTTACAATTGTGAAGATTTGGGTAAGAAAATGGAAGAACCCAGTTGGTTTTTGCGATTTTCCGGCAAGCAGGGGCGTGGGCGACCGCCCATGGGTGGGTCGGGCGACCGCCCATCGAATCAGTTGATCCGGAGATTGTGAGTAAAAGTGAGTGGGCGACCGCCCACTTTTGGGTTGGGCGACCGCCCATGAAGTCAGTTGGGTTGGGCTTTGGGTTTGGGTAATGGGCGACCGCCCGGACTGGTTATGGGCGACCGCCCATACCAGCTGTTCTGAGTATCTTTGTTTTTGAATTGTTTTAAGGTCCAAGCCCGATCTAGGCTCGAAGTATCACCCTAGTTGACTTAAGTTAATGTTGTGGAACACTTTAGTGTTCGAGAATAATCCCTTTGTGATCGATTGTGTTATGGAATTCGATAAAAAATGGTTTGGGTTTGTTGGAACATCTTTTTGATGTATTGCTGGATTGATGCACCGTTTTGGTGATTTATTTGGAATGGTTCCCTACTTTGGAATCATTAGTTGTTTATCGTGCTAGTATTTTATTACTTGGCCTTTACTTGAAAGTCCAGCTGGTTAATTGTGTATCGAGTCAGGTAATGGATAATACTATAATGGCACAAGCCAAGTCCAGTATAGCATCGCCCATTGGTCCTTCTTTCCCCATCCAGATTGGCCTTGAATGGGATGAGCTAGCTCCTTTTGTGAGTAATCTAGCTAGACGTTTTGGAGCATGACTTTGTGGCATGGCTCCCGCCCTTTGTGGCACGTTACTTTGTTATTGGTTCCGGTACCGGGGGTTTTCTCTTCAGCTTTCATGCTACTATGAAGATGTTGATTGTTGATTATTGAAGCTGCGCAGCGACCTTTATTTGGTTCTATCAGTTGGGAAACCTTGGCTAATATCCTTTGTTACTTGTTTATTTCCGCTGCTATCTGTTAACTGATAATTGCTATGTGCTATGTGATTTATTATTGATTATTGCATCTTAGCATGTCATGTAATTGCATTAGTAACTTATTGAGATTTATCTCACCACCTTTCTTTTATCTTTGTTTTTCCTTAACCCCCCCAGGAGGAAAGGTTTAGACTCGCTGATCACGAGGAGGACGTCGCGAGGGTTGAGCTTTTTGGCAAGTTGTTATTGGTGGGTTTACATTACATAAATGTGTAACCTTTTGGGAATAGTTGTACCAAACTTGACGTCATTAGAATTTGTATATTTTATTATTTTAGGTGTAAGCTTATGGAGCTTACGCTAGTTTATATTTTGTTGTTCAAGTTGGATTTCAAAACTTTGTGTCATCATCTTTTGGTATAAAAGGAAATTTTTATCTTCATTATTTTAGAGTTTATTGTTTAAGTCGACGTCCAGCTCGCGTACTCCGGGCCCGCGGGGTCGAGGTCGCGACAGTTGGTATCAGAGCTATGGTTTAGCTCTAAGTATAAGTCTAGGTGGACTAGTATGATCTAGGAGGGTAGTTGTGTTCGGAGTGAGTAACGGTTGATGTCTTATGCAGGTAATTATTCACGATGGCTAGAAGAAGAACGGGTGAAGGTTCTAGTGGGGCTCAGAATCAGAATGATCTTCGGGAAGAGAACCGTGCTATGTTCCAAGGCATGTTTGAGGCGGCCATGAAGGCAATTCATGACCAAGGACCAAGAGAGGAGCATGTGGCACCTCCACGATACGGGTTGGAACAATTTCTGAAATTAAAACCAAGGGAGTTCGATGGTGAACCCGATGTGAAGAAGGTCGAACTATGGGTTGAATCTATGGAGAAAATTTATGATGTGTTTGGGTGCACGGACGAGGATAGGGTCCGGTTTGCGGCTTATAAATTGGTTGGGGCCGCCGAGCATTGGTGGAAAGGAGTTAAGGCGAGTTGGGATAATACCCATACAGTGTATGAATGGGAATTGTTTGTGCGGAAGTTCAAAGAGCATTTTATTCCGGTAGTGGATCAAAACCGAAAAGAGATCGAGCTTCTCAACTTGGAGCAAGGTTTGTTGTCTATAGCTCAGTACTTGGCTAAGTTCACAGAATTAGCCCGGTATTGTGACTATCTTGTGAGGACTGAGGAGCAGAAAGCCATGAGGTTCATCCGCGGTTTGAAGACATCCATCCGTACTCAGCTTATAGCCCAGAGGATTGTGACATTCCAGGATGCGGTAGACCGTGCATACTTAATCGAGCAAGATATAGAGGAGCATAAGAAGAAGGTCGAGGTGACTAACACTAGCAAGCAGGGAGGGCAGAGCAAGCCACAATCCCGTTCTGATAACCGAGGTAATTTTGCGGGACAATCTCAGTCCCGAGGGCAACCAATCTCAAGGAACCCGGGCGCTACTGCCGGGAACCAAGGGAACCAAAATAGGAAACTCTGTTCATATTGCCAAAGGGGAGGACACTCGGAGGACCAGTGTTGGAAGAAACATGGGAAATGTATTAACTGTGGGCAGTTGGGGCATTTTGTGAAGGATTGCCCGAGATTCAGAGGTCAACCGACTGGGGTAGGAGCTGGTGCTCCACAGGGTCAGAAAAGAGATGCTGCGGGGAAGCCCAAGGTCCAAGGAAGGGTATTTGCCATGAATCAAAACAAGCTACCGATGATCCTTCTGTTATTGGAGGTATTGTTTCTGTGTCTAATGTGAGCGCTCGTGCGTTAGTAGATCCAGGATCATCGCATTCTTACATATCTGCGCAATTTGCTTCCTTGCTAAATGCTGCATTTGAGTCTCTACCTTATGTGCTAGAGGTGTCGACCCCTATAGGAGAATGTTTGGTGACCGATAGAGTATTTCTTGCTTGTGATGTGCTTATATGTGGTCGTGTCTTGTGTGCGGACTTGGTAGTCCTTCCGATTCAAGGCTTTGATGTTATTTTGGGTATGGATTGGTTGAGCAAGTTTCATGCTTCTGTTGATTGTCGTAAGAAAGTTGTTACTTTTTCTATTCCCAATGTGCCTAAATTTGTTTTTGAGGCTATGCCTTTGGGTAGAAATATTCGTATGATTTCCTATGTGAAAGCTAGGAGATTGTTGCATCGTGGTTGTGAGGGGTACTTGGCTAGTGTGCTTGATACTAGGAAAGAATCCCCTAGTTTAGAGAGTGTTCGGGTAGTTAGAGAATTTCCCGATGTTTTCTCTTCTGAATATGATATGCCTCCAGATCGTGAGATAGAGTTTTGTATAGACCTTTTGCCGGGCACGACTCCGATTTCAAAGGCACCGTATAGGTTGGCTCCCGCAGAGTTGAAGGAACTAAAGGTTCAGTTGCAAGAGTTGCTTGATCGAGGGTTTATCCGCCATAGTGTTTCCCCGTGGGGAGCACCGGTTTTGTTTGTGTGGAAGAAAGACGGTTCTTTGAGATTGTGTATCGATTACCGAAAGTTGAATCAGGTTACAGTGAAGAACAAGTATCCTCTACCTCACATTGATGATTTATTTGATCAGCTTCAAGGGTCCGTGGTGTTTTCTAAACTTGATTTGAGGAGTGGGTACCATCAGTTGAAGATTCGATCGGAGGATATTCCGAAGACTGCTTTTCGCACCCGCTATGGTCATTACGAGTTCTTGGTTATGCCGTTTGGGTTGACTAACGCGCCTGCCGTGTTTATGGATTTGATGAACCGGGTTTTCCATCCTTATCTTGATTCGTTCGTGGTGGTCTTCATCGACGACATTCTTGTCTACTCTAAATCTCGAGTGGAGCACGAGCAACACTTGAGGACAGTTTTATCCATTCTTGCAAGGGAGCAGTTGTTTGCGAAGTTTAGTAAATGCGTATTTTGGCTCGAGAAGGTTTCATTTCTGGGTCATGTTATTTCTAAAGATGGGATTTCTGTGGATCCTTCAAAGATAGAAGCCATAGTGGATTGGAAGAGACCCGAGACAGTGACCGAGATCAAAAGTTTTCTGGGTTTAGCCGGGTATTACAGAAGGTTCATAGAAGGGTTTTCGAGGATTACTACTCCGATGACTCAGTTAACCCGGAAGGATGTACCGTTTGTGTGGGGTGAAAAATGTCAAAGTAGCTTTGATGAATTAAAGAAGAGATTAACTACAGCTCCTATTCTTTCGTTACCAAATGGAAATGACGATTTAGTAATTTACAGTGATGCTTCGAAAGAGGGTTTGGGTTGTGTTTTGATGCAGAATGGGAAAGTAACTGCTTATGCTTCGAGGAAGTTGACCCCTAGTGAACAAAATTACCCTACTCATGATATGGAGTTGGCTGCGATAGTCTTTGCGTTGCATAAGTGGAAGCATTACCTATATGGAGCGAAGTTTGAGATTTTTACCGATCACAAGAGTTTGAAATACCTCTTCTCTCAAAAGGAATTGAACAACAGGCAGTGTAGGTGGATGGAGCTTTTAAAAGATTATGATTGCACCATTTCGTACCATCCGGGCAAAGCAAATGTTGTAGCTGATGCGATCAGTCGAAAGTCTTATGTGGCATCAATGATGATTCATGAATGGAAATTGCTAGAGGATGTTCGAGATTGGCGTCCCCAAGAGTCGAAACGTGGAGCTATTTTTGCGAACCTTAATGTATTTCCCACATTAATTCAACAAATAAAGGATACTCAGAAGGATGACCCAGAATTGAAGAAGATTATGGATAATGCTCGGGATAGACAGTATGTGGACTTCCAGCTTGACTCCGAGGGAGTGTTGACTTACCGTAGCAGATTGTGTGTGCCGAATATCGGTGGGATTAAACAGCGAGTTCCTGATGAGGGTCACAAATCCCGGTATACCATTCATCCCGGGAGTACGAAGATGTATCAGGATTTAAAACAACAATTTTGGTGGATTAACATGAAGAGGGAGATTGCAGATTATGTATCGAAGTGTTTGACCTGTCAACAAGTTAAAGCAGAGCATCAGAGACCCGCAGGTCTACTTCAGCCTCTTGAGATACCCGAGTGGAAGTGGGAACACATTACGATGGATTTTGTAACCGGACTACCCAGGACTCGAAGGAGGTTCAATGCAGTTTGGGTGATTGTGGACAGGTTGACTAAATCATCTTATTTCTTACCCATTGACATTTCCTATTCGATGGAGAAACTTGCGAATTTGTATATTCATGAGATTGTCAGATTACATGGTGTTCCAGTTAGTATTGTGTCAGACAGAGATCCCAGGTTTACATCCCGATTTTGGCAAGCGTTGCAGAAGGCTTTGGGTACCGATTTGAGGTTTAGCACAGCCTCAGACTGACGGTCAGTCTGAAAGAACCATCCAGATTCTCGAGGATATGTTACGAGCTTGCACAGTTGACTTTCCAGATTCGTGGGATACCCATCTACCGCTTGCAGAGTTTGCCTACAATAATAGTTATCAGTCGAGTATACAGATGGCACCGTATGAGGCTTTGTATGGGAGGAAATGTCGGTCACCTATTTGTTGGGACGAGGTTGGGGAAGCAAAACTTTGGGGTGTTGACATGGTTCAGGACTCGGTGGAAAAGGTTAAAATTATTCGGGATCGATTGAAAATGGCCCAGAGTCGACAGAAGAGCTATGCCGATCATCGAAGACGAGATCTTAGTTTTCAGACCGGAGACTTCGTGTTCTTAAATGTATCTCCTAAAGTGGGCATTCGAAGGTTCGGGAATAAGGGTAAATTAGCTCCGAGGTTTGTTGGACCGTTTGAGATTTTGGGGAAAGTGGGGCTTCTAGCATATCGGCTTGCGTTACCATCTTCTTTGGACCGGTTACATAATGTTTTTCACGTTTCTATGCTTCAGAAGTATGTTCGTGATCCTTCTCACGTTTTACCGAGGGTACCGGAGGATATAGAGCCTGATATGACCTACGAGGAACGACCGGTTCGGATTCTTGATGTCAAAGTCCAAGAGTTGAGCAACAAAAGCATTCCGTTGGTTAGAGTCCTTTGGAAGAATCATAATGTTGAGGAATCGACGTGGGAGCTTCGTGATGAGATAGAGAGGAAATATCCGTGGCTTTTTAATTCGGGTAAGTCTCGTTAAAA
Source organism: Campanula takesimana (assembly GCA_026119855.1). NCBI lineage: Eukaryota > Viridiplantae > Streptophyta > Magnoliopsida > Asterales > Campanulaceae > Campanula > Campanula takesimana. The sequence goes on along the minus strand of JAOWBW010000083.1, from coordinate 313,091 downwards.
TTCGGGTCGAATTTTCTTTAAGGGGGAGTGAATGTCACGACCCGAAAACCCGTCTCTATTTTCTAATAATAAATATTTAATTACTTATTTATTTCTTATTTAATTGTTAAATTATTATTTAATTAATAATTTATGTGTGCATTTTATGTGTTATAATAATTTATGTTTAGCATTTTATTTGGGTCATTTGTGCTAGTGTAGTATTATTTGGTCTTAGTTGTTAGTAGGAAGTATTAGAGTTGTGTAGTTAGTGGAGGAGGGGGGGGGGTCTAAGTGTAAGTTTTTGAAAATAATCATCTCCCTACTCCCTCTCCTCTCCCTCACCCCCTCCCTCATTTCCCAGCATACTCTCTCTCTCTCTCTCCTGGTTGGGTAAGTTTTTCTTCTATCCCTTCTCTCTTCATTCTACCTATCTTCCTCCCATTATTTCTCATTGCTCATTTTATGAAAAGTGTTTAGATCGTTGATAGGATCGTAGGAAGCTAAGAAATTTCGAGTTCCGTCACCTTTGAGAAAATCCCGGTAAGTTGCTTTTCCCCCATTTTATGCTAGAAATGCTACTCCATGTTTATTTGATGAGATGAATGCTATTTATTGCATCTTGGGTGGATTTGAGAGTGATTTACATTTTGTTCATTTTTGTGAAAATTTGGTATTTGAATCATCCTTGATTGAGGTTTTCTAGATGATGTTCTAGGAGTTCTTTTAGCTTCCAAATGGTGTGGGTACTTTAGTTTATATATTGGTAGTGTTAGTCTTGAGTTTGGCTTGCAATGGTGAAGATTTGGGTAAGAAAATGGAAGAACCCAGTTGGTTCTTGCGATTTTCCGGCAAGCAGGGGCGTGGGCGACCGCCAATGGGTGGGTCGGGCGACCGCCCATCGAATCAGTTGATCCGGAGATTGTGAGTAAAAGTGAGTGGACGACCGCCCACTTTTGGGTTGGGCGACCGCCCATGAAGTCAGTTGGGTTGGGCTAAGGGTTTGGGTAATGGGCGACCGCCCGGACTGGTTATGTTATGGGCGACCGCCCATACCAGCTGTTCTGAGTATCTTTGTTTTTGAATTGTTTTAAGGTCCAAGCCCGATCTAGGCTCGAAGTATCACCCTAGTTGACTTAAGTTAATGTTGTGGAAAACTTTTGTGTTCGAGAATGATCCCTTTGTGATCGATTGTGTTATGGAATTCGATAAAAAATGGTTTGGGTTTGTTGGAACATCTTTTTGATGTATTGCTGGATTGATGCACCGTTTTGGTGATTTATTTGGAATGGTTCCCTACTTTGGAATCATTAGTTGTTTATCGTGCTAGTATTTTATTACTTGGCCTTTACTTGAAAGTCCAGCTGGTTAATTGTGTATCGAGTCAAGCAATGGATAATACTATAATGGCACAAGCCAAGTCCAGTATAGTATCGCCCATTGGTCCTTCTTTCCCCATCCAGATTGGCCTTGAATGGGATGAGCTAGCTCCTTTTGTGAGTATTCTAGCTAGACGTTTTGGAGCATGACTTTGTGGCATGGCTCCCGCCCTTTGTGGCACGTTACTTTGTTATTGGTTCCGGTACCAGGGGTTTTCTCTTCAGCTTTCATGCTACTATGAAGATGTTGATTGTTGATTATTGAAGCTGCGCAGCGACCTTTGTTTGGTTCTATCAGTTGGGAAACCTTGGCTAATATCCTTTGTTACTTGTTTATTTCCGCTGCTATCTGTTAAATGATAATTGCTATGTGCTATGTGATTTATTATTGATTATTGCATCTTAGCATGTCATGTAGTTGCATTAGTAACTTATTGAGATTTATCTCACCCCCTTTCTTTTATCTTTGTTTTTCCTTAACCCCCCAGGAGGAAAGGTTTAGACTCGCTGATCATGAGGAGGACGTCGCGAGGGTTGAGCTTTTTGGCAAGTTGTTATTGGTGGGTTTACATTACATAAATGTATAACCTTTTTGGGAATAGTTGTACCAAACTTGACGTCATTAGAATTTGTATATTTTATTATTTTGGGTGTAAGCTTATGGAGCTTACGCTAGTTTATATTTTGTTGTTCAAGTTGGATTTCAAAACTTTGTGTCATCATCTTTTGGTATAAAAGGAAATTTTTATCTTCATTATTTTAGAGTTTATTGTTTAAGTCGACGTCCAGCTCGCGTACTCCGGGCCCGCGGGGTCGGGGTCGCGACAGTTACTTTATAAATTTACTATTACTATTAATAGTATTAGTTAGTCATAATAATTATAATATATATTAATTTTACTATTAATAGTATTAGTTAATCATAGTAGTTACTATATAAGTTAACATTATTATTAATAGTATTAGTTAATTATAATAGTTACTATAAATATTAATAATATTAGTTAATGATATTATTATATAGATTAATTTTTACTATTAATGGTTTTAGTTAAGATGATGTTTACTATTTTAGTTAACTATTATTAAAAAATTATTTTTCATATACAATATATTTATATTATAAAAAACTGTTATGCTACATTATTAAATAAAAATATAAAAAAAAGTAAAATGCAAAAAAAATAGCAAACTAGTTACCCGTGAAGAGCACGGGTTACCCACTAGTAAGTTTAATAAGAGTAAAAAAAATGGTGGGGGTGGGTAGGGTGAGGGGTGGGTGGGGTAGGGGTGGGTGGTGGGGAGCGAGGGAGGTGTTCAAAAATAATTTTAATATGAGTGATTTTTTTTTTTTTTTTTTTTTGGGGGGGGGGTGGGTGGTGAGGAGGTGGGGTAGGGTGGGGGTGGGGTGGGTGCTGGGGTAGTTGGGGTGGTGGAGATGTTCTTTTTTTTTTTTTTTTTTTTTTTTAATATGAGTGAAGATTTTTTATTTTTTTTGGTGGGTGGGTGCTGGGTAGTTGGGGGTGGTTGAGATGTTCAATTTTTTTTAATGAGTGAAAGGAAGTTTTTTTTTTTTTTTTTTTTTGGGGGGGGGGGGTGGGGGGGGTGGGTTCTGGGGTAGTTGGGGGTGTTGGAGATGTTCAAAAATTTTTTAATATGAATGAAAAGAAGTTTTTTTTTTTTTTTTTTTTTGGGTGGGGTGGGTGGGGTGTGGGGTAGGGTGGGGTAGTTGGCGGTGGTGGAGATGTTCAATTTTTTTTTTTAATATGAGTGAAAAAAAGTTTTTTTTTTTTTTTTTTTTTTTTTTTTTTTTTTTTTGGTGGGGTGGGTGGGGGTGGGTTGGGTGCTGGGGTGGTGGATAGAATGGATGAAGAGGGTGGTGTTAGAGGTGTAGTGGGTAGGGTAGGGTTTTATGGAGAGTTGGTGTGAGTGAGAGAGTTAACATTTTCCGAAAAATGACTTACTTAGTAAAAATCCGTAAGTCATTTTACTTAGAAAAGAGGGAAAACCATTTTCCGGAAAATATTTTCCTCATTTTCCGGTGCGTAACAAACACCGGAAAATGGGGAAAACATTTTCCGGAAGTTATTTTACGCGAAACAAAAGTTCCAACTTTACCCCTATTAAGTGTGCAACTTTCTTACATTAATGTCTCACACTAAGATAATTAATATAAGAGAACAAGTTTCAATGCAAGGATAAGAGAGACATTTAGCTCAAAAATAATAATTATTTTGGACCAAAATTTTGGTCCAAAAGTAACAGTTATTTTGGACCGGAGGGAGTAGTTTCTTGGGAGTGATTAACTTAGGGGTTAATTTCATTGCCCACCCTCAAGGTTTGGACAAGTCTCACTGCCCCCCTTGAGGTTTGATTTTGTCTCACTGTCCACCCTTTTGACAATAAATTCACTATTTTACCCTCACCTTTATAGACAAATTGATTTATATCCCATTACTTGTGATTAAATTCACATGAAAAATCAAAATGATACCATCTAAATAAATTTGAAGTATAACAAATATATTAAAACTCATTAATGCTCTATTAAATAAGTTACATTACTAATCACTCTTTATTCAAATTTTATAATATTTATCAAACTCAGTAACTTTCATTGTAATTTTGGAGAAAATAGTCATACTACTAATTAATTTTTAAAGTTCAAGTAATTTTTTATTAATGTTAAGCATAGTAATAATTATTTGATATTTTTATATTAAATAATATATTAAAAGTCACTAAAATTTTATATTAATCAATAAATTACTATATCAAATAAAAAATATTACTTTGAATAATTTTTCATTACATCCAAATTCATTTTGTAAAATTCATAAATAGAAAAAATGTTTTATTTCCTATTCATAGCTTCTCAACTCTATTTGCTTTTAATATTTTTTTTTATCATACTGATTGTTCATTGTTGTAGATGAATAAAAAACAATATAACTAGATTAACTATTTATAAATTCAAACAAAACTTTTATATCAATATTAACACTAATAATTATTATAATGCAATAAGAACAATTTTATATTTATAAATATTATTAATTGATACATTTTTTTTAATATTTAAATATACTTAAAAGTTTCAAAAATGAATTTGGATATAAAGAAACAATATTCAAAGTAAAATATTTTTTAAAATAGAAAATTGTTTATTTCATATAAAGGGTTAGTGATTTATAATAAGTTATGAATATATAAAAATAGCGAAATAATTACTATGTTGCACACTAATCAAAAAAATATTTGAGCTTTAAAATTAATTATTTATATGACTATTTTTCCAAAATTACAATATAAGTATTGAGCCTAATAAATTATCAAACTTTAATCATGAGTTGATTAGTAATAATTTAGAACTTATTTTATATATTAGATTTATGAGTTTTAATATATTTTTTATACTTATATTCCTTAAAAATAAAATTTATTTTAATTGATATTATTTATATTTTTCAAATGAATTTAATTATAAACAATAATATATAATTCCATTTCTCTATAAAAGTGAGGGTATAATAGTCAATGTATTGCCAAAAGGGTAGACAGTGAGACGAAACTATACCTCAAGGGGGGCAGTGAGATTTGTCCAAACCTTGAGGGTGGGCAGTGAAATTAACCCATTAACTTAGAAGTGAAGAAAGTGGATACTCCCTCCGTCCCAATATAAGGTTCTTATTTTTCCTTTGAAACCCACAAAATTATTGCCGAATTCCGAAATTATGTTTTTTTTAATTCACATGGTATATTTTTACTGTATTTTTTTTGTTGAGCAAGTATAGTGTTTTAAGAAGTGTTACAACTTAGAATCCCTAACCAATTAGGAATAATAGTGGGGTATCCTCCGTTGACATCCTATAAATACAACGATAAAATGTTCACTTTTCAGTCTCACTCTCACTCTCACTCTTCAGTCTCTCTCTTCCTCTTTTTCTTCAGTTTATTATTTTTCGTATATGGCGGTCATCATCAACAACCATAACCTTTCTTTGTTTAAACCAGATTATTATTTGGTGCCCCTTATCAATGGGGTTCCCTGTAATTACCATCAAACAGGTTTTCATTGTCCCCCTAACTTCTTCCGCCATCATCCACAGCCAAACCCGATATGCGTCTGTTCCAACTGTGCGTGGGAGCGTCAAGAATTGTCTAACAAACGTGTCAATCTTGAAAGACCAAAATCTATTCGATGGTGCTCCTGGAATAAGCCGGAATTGGGATGGACAAAGCTAAACACGGATGGGTCCGTGTCGAGTAAAAAAGATAAAGCAGGCATTGGCGGGATATTCCGCGATCACAAAGGTGATCCACTTTGCGGATATGTGTTCAAAGTCGCACGGGACGATATTTTCTTGGTCGAGCTATGGGCCATATGGCGAGGACTTGATCATGCGTTGCCTATGGGAGTAAGAATGATATGGGTTGAATCAGACGCACTGCGTGTGGTCAACACCATCAATGGGAAGCAGCCTCCACACGGTGAAAAGGCAAGTATCGCTTTGAACCAAATTTGGCAAATTCTTGGAAAGTTTGAAAAGTTTAAAGTGACTTATTCATGGCGTGAAGCCAATGGAGCCGCTGATTGGTTAGCCAAGATGGAGATATCAAGAAACGACATCGTTCTATTGCCTAAAGATTTCCCGAGGAGCCTAACAAAATTATCAAAGATGATGCGAACGGAAAGAGGTACGAGCGTTAAAGGGTAACTTTATCAGCAAGGTATTGAGATTGTTTGTTTAATTAAGAAGAGCTCAAAAGAGTGTTTTACTACTGTAATTGATAGCATTATAACAGCAGTAGGATTTTTTTTTTGTATATAATGGAATTATAAAAAGTGTGTACATTTCATCACACTTTGCATCAACTGTTAATAGTAGTATTTGT
>JAOWBW010000083.1:249976-306737 GCA_026119855.1 Campanula takesimana | reverse complement strand
GGGATATCCGCGATCACAAAGGTGATCCACTTTGCGGATATGTGTTCAAAGTCGCACGGGACGATATTTTCTTGGTCGAGCTATGGGCCATATTGGCGAGGACTTGATCATGCGTTGCCTATGGGAGTAAGAATGATAGGGTTGAATCAGACGCACTGCGTGTGTAACACCATCAATGGAAGCAGCCTCCACACGGTGAAAAGGCAAGTATCGCTTTGAACCAAATTTGGCAAATTCTTGGAAACTTTGAAAAGTTTAAAGTGACTCATTCATGGCGTGAAGCCAATGGAGCCGCTGATTGGTTAGCCAAGATGGAGATATCAAGAAACGACATCGTTCTATCCTAAAGATTTCCCGAGGAGCCTTAACAAAATATCAAAGATGATGCGAACGGAAAGAGGTACGAGCGTAAAGGGTAACTTTATCAGCAAGGTATGAGATTGTTTGTTTAATTAAGAAGAGCTCAAAAGAGTGTTTACTACTGTAATGATAGATTATAACAGCAGTAGGATTTTTTTTTTTTGTATATAATGGAATTATAAAAGTGTGTACATTTCATCACTTTGCATCAACTGTTAATAGTAGTATTTGTGAAATAAACAGATTATTTCCCAATTCATAATGGCTTAGAATATTAATGTTCTTGTTTTGATTATGTTGTTGTTAGCATTATAGATCTCGAATGCTAACGGGCAGTTGATTGCCTAGCTCATGGAAGTGAGCTGCCTCTATGTTTTTCCGACATAATTAGGTATACATTTGAGTTAAACTTCTAAAGACAGCAACGTACTAAATGATGAAAATGAATGTTTTCAAGCTTTGACAATTACAGATAATTTAACGAGGATCAGAGTTGTGCAACCAAATTATGACAGGAATGCAAGCTTCCTACCCAACTGCATATAGTAACTTAAACTAAACCAAGAATCAATAATGTAAATAATGTGTGCTCCCTCCGTCCCAAAATGAATGTCCAAATTTTCTCTTAATCAAAAGCAAATTTGAACATTCACTTTGGGACATAGGTAATAATACCTTAACTACGTCTTATTATTGTTGTGATGCATGGGACATTGCATATTGTAATGGATATTTCAAATATACCGCTTGGCCTAGAAGATCAACCACACAGGCATAATGTTGATGGCGAGGGTCAACAGCATAACCTTTCATGCTGTGTAAGGAGCCAATGTATGTAACATCAATAAGAGAATTTTGGGGGAAACTAGTTTCTCCATAAGTTATAAAAAATCCTGTTTTTATAATAAGGTTAAAGTTTATGGTTTAAGGTTAGGGTTTAGGCCCTTTAGGGTTTAAGGATTAAAAAGTGGACTTTTTATAACTTATGGGGGAACTAGTTTCCCCCAAAACCAACTCCATCAATAAGGCCTACCCCTGCTTGCTTCATTGCGGAGAAAATTAAGGTCAAAATAACTCTCGAGCCCAACCATGCAAGGCATAAGCCACAATCATGGCACTCCACAAAGTTTAATCAATTTTTAAAATTTTAATCAAAACAATTATTTTTATTTAAATTATTAGTCAAAGTTTAATTAAGTTGACTACTAATTGACTTCTTCTGGTGGGACGGAGATGCTCCTCTGATGGTGGACCATATGTTTCACATTTATTGACTTTCATTCATGTGAGACACATTCATTTAACTAATTCCAACCATTAATTTTCTAACAAGAGGAATGGGTGGTAGGTTGTAGCAGTTCATTGAACCATACTTTGTGGCCTTGTTGTTGTGTAGTGATGGCAACCGGGCGGATACGAATCGAGTTTACTCAACACCGAACCCAACCGGGTGGATACTGATGTAGCAAGAAGAAGGAATCGCGAAGACCCAGTAAAGGTCCGCCCGGATCACAGACAGAACCCGCCCGGACCAGGAATGCACGGCCGTGCAAAGTGCAACGCTCGACCGTGGGCGATCTGGGTGAAGAGGACGGAGAGTTCGAACAAGATGGCACGACCGTGCTATGAAGGTTGTGTTGGAAATATTGGTCTAAGGTAATCTTTGAGTGAGTCCATTTATTGGTTCTCGAAGAGATTGACCGAAGTCAATATTTGATGTGGGTTTTAAAGCTATAATTGTAAATTGGGATATTTTCATTTATGGTAAATCCATAGTTCAAATACTTACATTTAAACCATTCCTGTTTAAAGATATCGAAAGTACTTTTTACTTAGTTTTATTATTGAGGCTTTGACCAATAAGTCTCTAGGCCAAATAAAAACTACCAATAAGGACAGACATTTTGAAAACCTACCAAAAAGTCCTTGGCACTTTTTCTGGACCAAAATACCCTTCTCGGTCGGTCATGCGCGCACAAGTTCACAACCCAGGCGTTTTTTTTCTCCCTCTTTTTTTTCTCTTCATGCTTTCTCTCTCTCTTTTTTTTTTTCCACCTAAACTTTTAAAATGACATATCTCAAAATCTATAAACTGAAAAAATGATCTGAAATCATTGTTTTAATCGTGTCGACGATACGAATCAAACAAGTACACTCAACACATAATTCAAATTTTATAAATAAAATTTTCATTTTTTTCACTTGTAAAAAATTGAAAAAAAAATCATTTTTAATTTCTCAATTAATTTCACAATTTAAAAAAATAAAATTTTTCATTTTTCACTTGTAAAATAATTTTTCAACTGATTTCTCAGTTGTGTGATTTCACAGTTGTGTCATTTTTTTCATTTTTCATTTTTAAAAACTGATAAATTTATTTCTCAATTTTTCACAATCATTATAATAGCAGAGACATGCATTTCACAGTTGTTTACACATGAATTTGAATAAAATAACTGAGACATTCATTTAACAGTTATTCATAATTGAATAAAAACTGATAAAATCATCTCTCATTTTCCCAATTGATGACTCAATTTATCGGTTTAATTATATAATAAATGAGACATTCATTTATCAGTTATTCACATATGAATTTGAGTACAAGAACTGGTACATTCATTTCTCAGTTCAATTTTTCTCTGTTGTTAATATAATAATAAATAGAAAATTCATTTCTCAGTAATTCACACACGAGTTTAATATAAGAACTGGTAAATTTATTTCTCAGTTGTTAACACATGAGGTGAGTGTAACAAATAAGAAATTCATCGCACAGTTTCTATAAAGAATACTCATTTTCGGAACTATGTGTTGTCAAATGCTCTTTAAACAATTGTGAATAAATTTTATTCTTTTTTTTTAATTAAAAATGAGTAATTGTTCAATTGTGAAGAATTAATACTCCTAACCCCCCTAAAAAAAAAAAAAAAAAAAAAAAAAAAAAACAATAACAAATGTGAGGTTGTAGTGTTAAATATATAGTCTACCATCTAAATAAGTTACAACAAATCAGAAGCTTGGCATAGTGGTTTTTATGAGTCTTTAGCTAAGTCCTAAGAGGTTTTGGGTTCAACCTCCTAATAGCAAATTATTTTTTATTAATAATACTTGGGGTTGCAGTGGGTGAGTTTCCCGGCGTATGGTTGGTCGAGGAACTGCCGGTGGCCGACGACGGCGGCGGCTAGTGGAGGTCCCCCTGAGGTCCGGCGGCAGCGGTTTTGGTCAGGTCCTGTCGGCTGAGGCGGGTTGGAGGTTCCGACGGCGGCGGCTGGGTGGCGGTGGGTGGCAAAGCTGTCAGTCCGAAGGTCTATTAGGCGGTCAAAGATGGTCAATGGTTAAAGGTGTAATAGGATTTTAGATAGGCTGGGGGTATTTTTGCCATTTAAAGAAGGTGAGGGATTTATTGGTAATATTGATTTCAACCCAAAGACCTTAAGGTAGATTATGAAATGTTGTGGTTTTATTGGCAAATACCATCTTCCCCAAAGGACTTATTGGTAAAAATCCCTTTATTATTTTGGATTTGTTGTAGTCCAGTATAATTAAAGTAGAGTATTTTCGTGGCATCTTTATTGTGGAATAATTTATATGTTTGTATTAGAATTTGAAGTAATTTATAATTATACTTAATTTAACTTTAGTAATTAATCCTAAATCTAAATGGATTAATTTAAGTAGTTAAATTGGACTCGTATGTTAATCAACTAGAAGAAGTCAAACCCAAAAACGTCACTTTAGTTGATAAGTTAATTAGGATGAGAGTCCTAATTAGTTTTCTCCAGAGAGTGGCATTAACGAGGGATATAAGGTCTTCTTGGCAACTAAGAAAGTGTGAGAAACTGGGAGCAAACTTTGTGCGGAGATCGCATGATTAAATCATGCGTTCGCTGCCTTGGGCCATTCCGATTTTGTCCATCAGTTTTGCTTGTTTCTCTGTAATCTTTATTAGTTGGTTGAAATCCCTTTGTTAATTGATCTTATTCGAATCTTTAATCCATGGTGCAATCGCGAGAGACTCAGGTGAATGAGATAGATCCGCAGTTGAATTTGTGTCTGTGTGCATCGTTCTTGACACATATTCTGAGATCGTTTTATCCTCGGAGGAGTTTGCCAGTATCCGAAATCGCACGAGTAGGAGGCAATAATTTCTCTTATGGAAGTCTTCCTAAGGCGACTCGATCTACCCCGATAAGTTTCTAACTTGCTCTTTAATTTTCTTATTGTTATAAGTATGCTTTATTTGCATGTTACTTTAATTGTTGGTTGTGCTGCGATTACACTGTTGAATACATGATTGCCCCATTGATTATTTGTTTAATCTACTCGTTGCGTAATTTATATTCCATCAGTCTAAGAGAAATTAATATCATGTATTCTTGTTAATTGTGGAAGATTTGGTACGTTCTTTATTTTTCCATATAATCATTGTTTACTTGAAAGATGAGATCTTTGAACAAGTAATTTAATTATTTGTGTAAACATATTAAATTTGAATGATTATGATGGTCTGATAATTTTCATGTGCTTGTTATTGATGATTCTATGTATCATGAAACGGTGAAAAATAGTGCAAGCAAATAATTAAATTAATCGAAGGAAATATGAAAATAGTTGTGTGGGATTTAATTTTGCGTTGTTGTGTTAAATTAGTAGGGAAGATCCTAGAGACATTGAATCTTACTAATTTTGGATATGATCTATAGATCTCATGGATTTTCATGTGAAGTGAAAATCGAATTTTTGAGTTATTTAGATCATGAGCGTAAAATTGAATTAAACTATTTTCTTATATTTGTTGATTAATGTAAAAGATATTTGATGTATTAAAAGCATAAGTTTCAACATTGAATGTTGAATGAGCTTTTTAGTTATTCTCTTGTCTTTTAAATATTATTGCTTAAGTCACTATTTGAAGATTGGAAAATAGTACTTTATTGAGTGTGTCAATATGTAAAGTATTAGTTATCAAATCTTGTTTGTTTCATATTATGTGAGAAAATCAATAAGTAAAGAAGCGCATAAAGTCATGATTATTAGTTGTACTCTAATAAATGCTAAAAGTGAATTTTTGAGAAAATTCGGCAAAGTCATATTTTTAAGATTATTTCATTCAAATGGAATATTAATTATATGACATAATTTTAGTATGGAAAATTAGAGTTGTACTATGTGATTCATGTAACCTTTTCTAATGTACCAATGTATGATCAACGGGACAACAATTGAGAAAATTGTTAGAGAAGAAATTGCTCAATTATTGTTAATCATATTGATAAGTAAAGTAGCAAATTAAAAATACTTGGGGACGGAGAAAGCGGAATACTTTATTTTACTATATATGTCTCAAAATTTATAATTAGTTATGAGTTTTAATAGTAGTTAGTTAGTATGCAACTAAGAGTGAAATTCGTTTCTGACTAACTCTTTTGCATATTAGTAACTTGACGTGGAAGATTAATAACAATGAGAAATATAAAGTGTTGCGTTAGTGTTCATATAAGAATGTGTGAATCTAAAGTTCACTTTAGTATATATTCTTATTATGTACTAAATACATCACAATATTTCTACGTGTTATAATATCTTTACAATGACTCATATTTAATTAGGAAGTATTTTGAGCAGATGTGTAAAATAAAATGTTGCTTTCTAGTCGTGTAGTATTATTTATTGACTTGTAGTACTTGTCTGAAAATTATGATTAATGTGATAGTTGAACATGGTAGTTTATCTGAGAATAATAAGTTTAATTATCTCGATTTAATAACTGAATTGTTTGTGATTGGCATGGTTATTAAGATGAAATTATAATTCCTTTAAAGATTGCTAATTTAAAATAGTTCTTGATTATGCTATTAATTGAAAGTCTTAAATTCTTTAGCATTTGGTGAATTGTAACTTGGTCAAAAGAAATTTTCTTGATAGAAAATATATTAACCTTGTTTATTCTGAAATGCTGAATTTTGTGATTATTAATAGTATGATGACCAAAGACATGTTAAAATACGTTATTAGTTTTATTGATTACGCGTAGACCTTTTATCTTTGCTTAATTATAAAGATAAAGTACTTGATTAAATTCTGTTATTAAGCTAAAATTGAAACTAGTAAATAACTACTTTGGTTATGATCTTATGAAGCGAAATAAGTCTAATTCGTCTATGCTCTGTTTGCAGACCATATATAGACTTTGCTAAATGCTCTAAGTTATTATGGGACAATCCATGAGATAAAATTAACGTCTTAAAGGATATAATAGTAGTTTACCCTCTAAGATTGAAATTATCAAAGTAATACTTAGAGAGATAAACTTTGAATTAGTTTGCCTAATTCTGGAAAAAGTAACTCGTAAGTATTTAAGTGATAGTCAATCAAACTTTGATAAGATGGTATTTTAGCTTGAATATCTTTTGGAATGTGGGGGTATCTTTCAAAAGTTCGTACTTCACATTAAAAGACTAAAAGCTAAAATTGTAAGAAATACTACTATTCATGTAATCTTTTAAGATATGTGACGCCAACGTGTTTAAGATCTTCTGTTGTGAAATCTTTGGCACATAAGCTAACATGTGAATTTATCTCAATGCTATTTTCTATAAAGATGTCTATCCCATATAATTAGAAGTGATTTAGACTTCATTCCTACATTTAATCCTTATACTAATCGTATGAAAAAGGTTAACAAATGTGGGGGTAAATTCATGTAATTCTAACTTTGAAAGTTAGATGAATTTAGGAGAAACATGAAACTTAAGATTGCTAAGGATAGTGAAAGGTAATTTAATTACTTTGAAAGTTACTATCAAGTGTGATCTTTAATGTTTAAGGATGTTGTAAGAGATAGATAATTTACATTGTCTCTATATGAGTAATGAAACTATTTAGCTCAATCCTAATTGCCTATGAATGAATTGATGTGAGTCTTCATGATTAATTAAGATTTTAAAGTAACCATGAAAAAGTTTAAGACTAGTTTGAGTGTGAAAGGGTTTTAGCAAAAGTAAGAAATAGATTATATCTATTTTCTTAAGTCACTATTTTCTACAATTAATATTTGACTGAGTATATGATTTGAAAATCTTTTACATGGATGCTATCTTATTTCATTGTATATGGGAAAAGTAAATATATACGGATCAGTCAAGTGATTTTGTAATCCATACTGAAATGTTTTGATTTGCTAATTTGTTTAAGTCGTCTAATACACTTTGACAAACCCTTATACATGGGATGAAATAATTTATTATTTCATTGTATGCTTAGTATGTATGAATTTTGAAAAATTGTCTACTTCAAAATAATCATTGATAAACGTATTTGTCTGAGCCGTAAATTTGGTTTGTATTAATTTATCGAGATAAATCAATGGGTGCATGCCATTCTTGAATAGTAAGTTTGAAATATAAGGATGAAATTTTTAACGAGATTCTCGGCTTTAAACTGATCATTTGAGGTGCTACATTTTCTCAAATTAATTATACTAAATGTATTCTTGAGAAAATTAGAATCGTTAAAAAGATAATTTGTTCCTTTTATTAACTTTCTATAAGGATGTGAATTTGCTAAACTGTAATATTCTCAGATATTGGTTATTAGATGTGTCTTGGAGATTTAGTTGTTTAGAGAGACGTCTCTATTTGTACTAAATTATGTAGACACTAGTTGACCAACTATTGGTTAAGTATTTTAAATACTTGAAAGGAATCGTTTCTCTTGTGCTACATGTTGAGTTAATCTCAATATAAAGCAGGAATGGTTAATGGTTCTCGTAATCATTAATGAATATATTTGTTTATAGTTACCTTAGTCGATGGGCCCGTCGTTTGGAGGTATGTTAAACAATATATTGTACTAAGGCTCATTGTGTTGAGCGACTTATTATAAGTACGTGTGAGTATGATAAAGTTGAATGGACTAATTGGCAAAAATGTCTGTATTTAGCCATGATCAACTGTATCTACTGTTAGTAACTTTTGACAGTATGTCTAAAGATTATAAGTACTTAAATAATAAGACGATATTTGTGACACATCCAAGTTAGATTAAAATATATAAAGGATCTTGTGTCTATATAAAGGTAATAGTTGTTGATTATGATGGTACCAATGATAACAAAACTAACCTTTAAACCAAAAGAACTTGAATTAGTTCTTGTTCATAAATCCAGGTTTGGGGAAGAGACTGAACCCCGACTGATTCAAACGCAGTAGCAACCCAACCGATCTGAGTGGAGATCCCACAAAGAAGGTTCAATGTGGTAATAACAAGCTGTGGGGTGGATCGGAGCACCAAAACAGATTGACATATTTTATGTCTGAGTCTGTCCCCTGAATAACCTGGAAGGTGCTCATTACTGCAAGTTTAGTAAAGGTTTTTAGAACTTTGAATGGGATCAAGTCTTTTAAACAAGATGCTAGCAGTACATCTTTGGAGAGGCCTAGCTAAGTGAGTGTTGTTGTTGGCCGCAACTAGAGGAAATGGGTTATTCCTTAAAAGCACACATGATTGAGGATCGGGACGTATGGCCTATATGCGTCAAATTTACGATGGAGGACCTATCAGAACCTTTGTCGTGTTGTTACCAACAAAGGCCTCTACATCCAAAGGCATCAGATTCAAGACACCCGTTCATCTGATCATGTAGGGGTTTGCGTTGACTAACTTAGGTAGCGGTTCAAGCCTGAAGGTACCATTCTACTGAAAGCATGACATGGATAGTCTCAACTCGTATTTTCACTATGGATTTGTGGGGGGATTGTTGGAAATATTGGTCTAAGGTAATCTTTGACTGATTCCATTTATTGGTTCTCGAAGAGATTGACCGAAGTCAATATTGGATGTGGGTTTTAAAGCTATAATTGTAAATTGGGATATTTCCATTTATGGTAAATCCATAGTTCAAATACTTACATTTAAACCATTCCTGTTTAAAGATATCGAAAGTACTTTTACTTGGTTTTATTATTTTGGATTTGTTGTAGTCCAGTATAATTAAAGTAGAGTATTTTCGTGGCATCTTTATTGTGGAATAATTTATATGTTTGTATTAGAATTTGAAGTAATTTATAATTATACTTAATTTAACTTTAGTAATTAATCCTAAATCTAAATGGATTAATTTAAGTAGTTAAATTGGACTCGTATGTTAATCAACTAGAAGAAGTCAAACCCAAAAACGTCACTTTAGTTGATAAGTTAATTAGGATGAGAGTCCTAATTAGTTTTCTCCCGAGAGTGGCATTAACGAGGGATATAAGGTCTTCTTGGCAACTAAGAAAGTGTGAGAAACTGGGAGCAAACTTTGTGCGGAGATCGCATGATTAAATCATGCGTTCGCTGCCTTGGGCCATTTCGATTTTGTCCATCAGTTTTGCTTGTTTCTCTGTAATCTTTATTAGTTGGTTGAAATCCCTTTGTTAATTGATGTTATTCGAATCTTTAATCCATGGTGCAATCGCGAGAGACTCAGGTGAATGAGATAGAGCCGCAGTTGAATTTGTGTCTGTGTGCATCGTTATTGACACATATTCTGAGATCGTTTTATCCTCGGAGGAGTTTGCCAGTATCCGAAATCGCACGAGTAGGAGGCAATAATTTCTCTTAGGGAAGTCTTCCTAAGGCGACTCGATCTACCCCGATAAGTTTCTAACTTGCTCTTTAATTTTCTTATTGTTATAAGTATGCTTTATTTGCATGTTACTTTAATTGTTGGTTGTGCTGCGATTACACTGTTGAATACATGATTGCCCCGTTGATTATTTGTTTAATCTACTCGTTGTGTAATTTATATTCCATCAGTCTAAGAGAAATTAATATCATGTATTCTTGTTAATTGTGGTAGATTTGGTACGTTCTTTATTTGTCCATATAATCATTGTTTACTTGAAAGATGAGATCTTTGAACAAGTAATTTAATTGTTTGTGTAAACATATTAAATTTGAATGATTATGATGGTCTGATAATTTTCATGTGCTTGTTATTGATGATTCTATGTTTCATGAAACTGTGAAAAATAGTGCAAGCAAATAATTAGATTAATCGAAGGAAATATGAAAATAGTTGTGTGGGATTTAATTTTGCGTTGTTGTGTTAAATTAGTAGGGAAGGTCCTAGAGACATTGAATCTTACTAATTTTGGATATGATCTATAGATCTCATGGATTTTCATGTGAAGTGAAAATCGAATTTTTGAGTTATTTAGATCATGAGCGTAAAATTGAATTAAACTATTTTCTTATATTTGTTGATTAATGTAAAAGATATTTGATGTATTAAAAGCATAAGTTTCAACATTGAATGTTGAATGAGCTTTTTAGTTATTCTCTTGTCTTTTAAATATTATTGCTTAAGTCACTATTTGAAGATTGGAAAATAGTACTTTATTGAGTGTGTCAATATGTAAAGTATTAGTTATCAAATCTTGTTTGTTTCATATTATGTGAGAAAATCAATAAGTAAAGAAGCGCATAAAGTCATGATTATTAGTTGTACTCTAATAAATGCTAAAAGTGAATTTTTGAGAAAATTCGGCAAAGTCATATTTTTAAGATTATTTCATTCAAATGGAATATTAATTATATGACATAATTTTAGTATGGAAAATTAGAGTTGTACTATGTGATTCATGTAACCTTTTCTAATGTACCAATGTATGATCAACGGGACAACAATTGAGAAAATTGTTAGAGAAGAAATTGCTCAATTATTGTTAATCATATTGATAAGTAAAGTAGCAAATTAAAAATACTTGGGGACGGAGAAAGCGGAATACTTTATTTTACTATATATGTCTCAAAATTTATAATTAGTTATGAGTTTTAATAGTAGTTAGTTAGTATGCAACTAAGAGTGAAATTCGTTTCTGACTAACTCTTTTGCATATTAGTAACTTGACGTGGAAGATTAATAACAATGAGAAATATAAAGTGTTGCGTTAGTGTTCATATAAGAATGTGTGAATCTAAAGTTCACTTTAGTATATATTCTTATTATGTACTAAATACATCACAATATTTCTACGTGTTATAATATCTTTACAATGACTCATATTTAATTAGGAAGTATTTTGAGCAGATGTGTAAAATAAAATGTTGCTTTCTAGTGAGGCAATAATTTCTCTTAGGGAAGTCTTCCTAAGGCGACTCGATCTACCCCGATAAGTTTCTAACTTGCTCTTTAATTTTCTTATTGTTATAAGTATGCTTTATTTGCATGTTACTTTAATTGTTGGTTGTGCTGCGATTACACTGTTGAATACATGATTGCCCTGTTGATTATTTGTTTAATCTACTCGTTGCGTAATTTATATTCCATCAGGCTGCACGACCGTGCCTGGCTCCCGCAACAGATTTTAAGTCGTATTTGTTTTGTTTTCTTTGCAAGCAGTTAAGGGTATTTTGGTATTTTGTTAACAAGTACTGTTAGGATTAGGGTTTTATTAGTTGTTAGGTATAAATATTTTCTTTCTTTTCATTGTTGAACATGTTTTTGATTAATTGATTTCATTGTTTGCTTTGGAAACTTTGTGGGTTTTAACCCTAAAAGCCATTGTTGGCTTGTTTGAAGGTTTCATTCCTTCGTTTGTGCTAGATCTTCTGTCGTGGTTGATCTAGGTTGTATTCCGCTGCATTAGATACGAAGCGGGTTTACTCAACACCGAACCCACCCCGTAGTGAACACTCTTTATACCGAACTTGCTCCACCCTGTAGAGTGCTAAGCCCATATCCGCCCCCTCCCATATTCGACAAAAACATAATTATATGCTTTAGCCCAACGTGTATAACTTTAACAGCAAACTCAAATTTGACACTAACTATTTCATAACAAATCTATATATATATATATATTAAAGTTGGTGAAGAGAGATGTGGTGATGCCACGTGGACAAATCATGGAAGAATCTTGCATTTCGTGATGCCACATCATCACTATCCTAAAAGTGTGTGACTTTTGATATTCTCATTATTAGCTAATACTATTAGCTCATAATAATAGTTATGATATGAGTTAACTATTACTATTAATAGTAATAGTTAACTATAATAGTTACTATACAAGTTAACTATTACTATTAATAGTATCACTTAACTATAATAGTTAATAGTATACAAGTTAACTATTACTATTAATAGTATTACTTAACTATAATAGTTAATATACAAGTTAACTATTACTATTAATAGTAAGTTAACTATTATTGTTAAATACAATAGTTAACTAATACTTATAATAGTAATAGTTACTATAATAGGTAACTAATATAGTTAACTACTATAGTAACTAATACTTATAAAAGTAATAGTTAACTATTATAGTTAACTATTACTACCTACATCCCAGAGTAAGAGTCATATTTTTTATTTTGATACGTCACAGAGTAAAAGTCTTTTTCCTAAAATGACAAAAAATCTTTACAATTCATCTCAGTCATTCTCTCTCCTACTTTACTTTTATACTCACAAAATCAATCAACTTATTATTCACTCCCACTCATTCTCTCTCTTAATTTACTTTTACACTCACAACATTTACTTTACTTCTATCATTTCTAAATTTCCGTGCAAATGGGAGATAGGACTCTTACTCGGAGACGGAGGGAGTAATATTTAACTATTATAACTAACTAATACTATTAATAGTATTATTTAATTATAATAGTTAAATATAATTGTTAACTATAATAGTTACTATATAAGTTAATTATTATTAATAATAGTATTAGTTAATCATAATTTTTACAATATATATTAACTATTACTATTAATTATATTATTTAATCATAATAGTTACTATATATGTTAACTATTACTATTATAAGTATATAATTAACTATTATTATAGTTACTTATTATAGTAACTATTACTATTATAAGTATTATTTACTATAGTAGTTAACTATTTATTTAATAATTATATTTAACTATCAATAGTTAATTATTATAGTTAAAAATTATACAACTATTATGATTAATGACTAACTAATATTATTAAATAAAAACATAAACAAATAAAATATAATAAAATTAGTAATTAGTTACCCGTGCAGAGCACGGGTTACCCACTAGTTATAAACAAATAATTCAAACTTGGGTCTATGAACATCAATGTAGAAAATCAATAACAAGTATTCCCTCCGTCCCGGAGTAAGAGTCATACCTCCCATTTGCACGGAGATTAAGAAATGGTAGAAGTAAAGTAAGTGTTGTGAGTGTAAAAGTAAAGTATGAGAGAGAATGAGTGAGAGGGAATAGTAAGTTGATTGGTGATGGGTGAGTTTTTACTCATTTAATTAGATACTTTTAAGCTTAATTATTGCTTTGTTCTCAAGCTTTTATTATTTGATTTGTGTATTTTTGTGTTTTTGTTGTTTAGGGTGATTATGTGCTCAATCAACAAGAAAGAGGGAGAAAAAGAGCTTATTGGAGCAATTGTATGAAAGACAAGGGGCTACTGTGAAAAATCTGCTGAAATCCAGGGACTAAACTGCAATTTCTGATGCACAATGACTGTTCTGGAATTTCTGAAATACTGAGGACTAAACTGGAAATTATCAAAATATGAGGGACCTTAGAGAAATTTCGGAATTCAGCCCAAAAATTACCCCAAGTTGGAGAAGGAACTTAGTTTCCTAATCCTTTATGATATCTTTTGATTAGTTTATTTAGTTTAGTATTTCTTTCTTAGTTTCCTTTTCCTTTTATAATTCTTTTTCCTTTTAGATTTAGGTTAGTTTTTCTCCTATAAATAGTAGATTAGTTTTTTAGTATTCTGGATCAACAATGTAGCTGGTAAATATTTGTAAGGTTTGCAAGGTTTGAGGTAACTTTTATCTTTTTATTTAATTGAGGTATTTTTCTTTTCATCTCTTTATCTCTATTCATAATTTTACTTGTGCTTAATTTAAATCTATTGCTAGGGTTTGTAGATTTGATCACCCTATTTATCCTTGTGATTGATTTTTGCTAGAATTTTCTATTTACTGTGCCAGTGTAGATATTCATAATTAGCATCTTTACGATTTATGCATGTGCCATGGTAAATTCTGAAGTGGGTAAAATTAGACGATTATCTATATGAAATAATTGTAGAAAGCGTTCTTGATCTTAGTTTCTTTAAATCATTAAAGCAATTAATTTTTGGATCTAGACTATATTGATTAGAGTTTCTAGTGAGTGTGCCACTGCTATTAACTAATCTGAAAGAAGAAACAGAGATTGAAATAAATCTCGTGATCAAGTGAATAGGGTGAAAAGTGAAAAGATGTACCAATGATATTTGAATTAAAGACGGAGATATCTTTTAATTTCGTGATTCCTATCATTTATATGCTTGCTCATGTTGATCACCTATCTTTTATTTGTGCTTTGTTTTATTTATTGCGTTTAAAATAATTAAATAACTTTGAATTAATCCAAGTCCCTGTGGATCGACCCTTGTGTTTGCATATTGCTATGATGATAGCTCGTGCACTTGCGAGGTATTATAATTTTGTCTATCAAGTTTTTGATAAATTATAAATTTATATTTATAAAAATATAAATATAAAAGTAAAGTAGGAGGGAGAATGAGTGGGATGAATAGTAAAGATTCTTTGCCCTTTTAGGAAATAGACTTTTACTCTGGGACGTACCAAAATAGAAAGTAGGACTCTTACTCTTCGACAGAGGGGGTATGTCTATTAACATCAGAAATTAACATTAGAGAGAAAGAGAAATAGAAACAGAGAGAGAGAGAGAGAGAGAGAGAGAGAGAGAGAGATTTACATACTGTCAAAGTCGAGGTGAAGAGAAGAGTACTGCCACCATCGTTGGTTGACCTTGACGAAGGTGGAAGAAGAAGATGAGACAGGAAGGGACGAACTTGGAGGAATCGCATCAATCGCTATGTTGGGAATTTAATGGTACCCCTATAGCAATCTAGATCAAGAACACAAAACCCACAAGCACAATATGAGAGAATCACACACAAGAACACAAGAATTGTTTACCCGGTTCGTTCAACACATGAACTACGTCCGGGGGCAATTGCCAAGCCAATATATTATTAAACACCTTTTAATATGTTGCTACAATGTGTTTTAGGTCGTATCTATGCTTATATAGCAGTACAAGGAAGCCCTAGGTCGATTTGGTAGAGATTGCAACAAAATAGGAAACAATCAATTTCTGGCCGACATACCAGGCGCCCGCCTGAAGACCACCGAGTGCCCGCTTACTCCCTTTTCCAGAAACTGATTCCCGCTGTCAAGACCGGGCGCCCGCTTGGTATGGACCAGGCGCCCGCCTACTTCTCCGCCCAGGAATTCTCCTCCGTTTAGAACTCCTTCTTTATCTCACCAACTCCTATGACTTAGACTCCTTCGCTTCCTCGTAGTTTAGGATCCAATCCCAACAATCTCCCACCGGAGACTAAACTCATAAGCATAGAAACACCCATCAACTCCCACCACGGAATGAACACATTCGAACACATTTTACTCCCATATTGACTTGACATTGCCTAGCCTCCCCGCTCAAGTACTAAGGCGAGTTGAAACCAAGCGACGTTTCAACCCCTCCGTGTTAGATTGTTCTTGCCTCCCCAAATCAGCTTCTACCTTGATTTCTCCACGCAAGTCTAACTTCGCCTTCTCCCTCCAGACCCACCTTCCTTGCAATGCTTCCCCTTGAAACTTGGACATACCTTGTTTCTTGCATTGTCTTCTCTTGGTCTGAACACGCTCTCTGTTAGGGCACTTGGACTTCCACACCACGTTGATCAACTTTGTGTCCTTCTCCCCCCTAACATACCGTTTCTTGATGTCTCTCCTTTCCACACCAATAGGCCGGTTCTTTCGCCTCTTGCTCCCACCCGAGCGAACATCGACGTTGTAGGTAGAGTACAACATCTTCTCCTTGACCCCATGAGCTATCACCTTAGCTCCTTTTGTGACTTCCCAAGACCCACCCATGAAGGTTACACCATACCCTTCACTATCAAGTTGTCCAACGGAAATTACTCTCCTCCTCAAGTCCAGAACATGCATCACATTGTGCAATTGTAAAACAGCCCCGTTAGGTGTCTTCATCATCATATCCCCCTTACCTTTGATCTTCAATGGTTGATCATCAGCAAGATAGACAACCCCAAAATCTCCAGTTTTATACCGCTCCATTGTTTCTGCATCCCCACTAGCATGACAAGAAGCTCCAGAATCCAACACCCAATCTTCACCTGACTGCTCCTCTCCTAGGATTAATACATCCGCATCATCCACCATGTGTGCATCACCATCTTTATCTGGACAGTCATAACTGATATGACCTAGCGCGCCACAATTGTAGCACTTGACCGATTTACCTTTCCCCTTTTTCGGTCCTCCCCTTCCCCTATTTCTCTCCACCCTAAGTACAGCCCCATCTGCGGAAGATTCTCCCCTTTTCTCTTTCCTTCTTAACTCCTCTTGAAGGATGAGATCTCTAATTTCCGTATACACCAATGGTGTTTTCGACGTACTAATCGTTGTGACTATTACCTCCCAACTATCTGGCAATGATTTTAGCAGAAAACATGCTAACACTTCATCGGAGAAAGTAATATCGACACTTTTTAATTGGTCCACCATACCTTTGAAACTGCCGATATGACTCGCTGCTGTCTGCCCCTCCGACATCTTCGTATTTGCAAACCTCTTTATCAAATGCACCTTATTGATATTATACGGCTTCTCATACATGTCTGACAGCATCTGTAGCAACCCCACCGTTGTCTTGGCCTCCATCGCGTTTCGTGCAACATCGTCGGTTAGAGCACTCCTTACTGCTCCTAACGCCTTACGATCCAACATCTCCCAATCCCCTTGTGACATGTCTTCGGGTTTCTCCTTTAAGGGTTTATGAAGATCTTTAAAATAAAGATAATCTTCAACCCTTGTCCTCCAAAACGGGGAATTCACACCGTTGAATTTCTCGATTGAGTTCTTCATCACGATTGCTTCACAAAGTCCCCAAGAACGTGATTCAAAATAATCAACTAATGAAACTTTGAATCCTCCTAACCAAAGCTCTGATACCAGTTGTTGGGAATTTAATGGTACCCCTATAGCAATCTAGATCAAGAACACAAAACCCACAAGCACAATATGAGAGAATCACACACAAGAACACAAGAATTGTTTACCCGGTTCGTTCAACACATGAACTACGTCCGGGGGCAATTGCCAAGCCAATATATTATTAAACACCTTTTAATATGTTGCTACAATGTGTGTTTAGGTCGTATCTATGCTTATATAGCAGTACAAGGAAGCCCTAGGTCGATTTGGTAGAGATTGCATCAAAATAGGAAACAATCAATTTTTGGCCGACATACCAGGCACCCGCCTGGAGACCACCGAGCGCCCGCTTGGAGACCACCGAGCGCCCGCTTACTCCCTTTTCCAAAAACTGATTCCCGCTGTCAAGACGGGGCGCCCGCCTGGTATGGACCAGGCGCCCGCCTACTTCTCCGCCCAGGAATTCTCCTCCGTTTAGAACTCCTTCTTGATCTCACCAACTCCTATGACTTAGACTCCTTCGCTTCCTCGTAGTTTAGGATCCAATCTATTGGTCCCAAAGGGGCAACAAGGGTATAAAAAATGCTAGAGGGGGGGTGAATAGCGTTTTTAAAATTCTTTTCAAACCCTTTTGCAAAGAAATGACTTATGCGCACAGTTCTCAAATAAGCTAAGTATAGCGCGCAGTGAGAGTGTGAAATGCATAGCGGAAGTTTAAAGCAGCACTGCGCAGGGTAGACTGCGCAGCAATAAAACGCACGCGCTAAGTTTGGCTTAAAATGTGACGCAAAAATGGTTCTAAGGCAGATGAGCAATAACAATCACAGCAGCAAAGTATAGCAATCTGAAAGATCAAACATAGCAGTAATTCAAAAATGATTAAGCAGGAAATAAATAGTGAGAATAATGAACAAGCTATTTGGAGAGGTTCGATCAATGAAAGATCTACGTCCTCTACCAAGATGGTTAGTCTTGGATTTTCTAATGAGATTTATATTGATGTGAGGAGATTTTACAAGATTACAAAGAATCAAAACTCAAATCAAAATCTAATCTATGAAGTGCAAATCCTAGACTAAACCGGTGTTTCTCGAGAAGTAAGATATAAATGATCGAAGCTTCAAGAGGTGTGTGTGTGACAGAATTTCTGGGCTCTATGAATCTATAAGATGAAGAGCACGGAGAATTCTGGTGATATAAGGCTTAGGATCTGGGCAGGAGTTTGAAGGTATAAAGGTTTGAAGGTTGTTCTTGAATCTGGGAATATTAAGCAGCAATCTTCAGAACTTCAGGAATACTTAGCACAAACTCTAGTAACTTGGAAATGAAGATGAGCATGCTATTTATAGCAGAGAGCTTAAAACTAGCCGTTGGTGCTCTGAGCAAGGACGATGATCTGGCATAATATGATTGGTGAGCAGGTGTCCTTTATAGCCGTTGGGGCTCTGATAAAAGTTGATGACCTGGCATAATATGATTGGTGCGCAGGGATGCTGTTTTGACTCAGCCGGTGGGGAAGGGTACTAATACAACTGCAGGGCGTCAGAATCCCAACCCCTATGCCAAGAATTTTGGAAATAAATGTTTTCGTTGTGGGCAACCTGGGCATTTATCCAATAATTGTCCTAATCGGGGGCACGTTAATATAGCAGGGAAGGAGGATGATGTTCACGTTGAGGAGGTTTGGGTGGACCCGAACAGTGAAGGTGATGGTAGTGACGGCACTTGTGTGTAATAAAGTGACCTTAATAGCTCTAGCGGAAGATGAATCCCTTAACAGACATGGTATTTTTCGCACTATTGGGCTTGTGGCGGATACCAAAGTAAAAATCATTATGGACAGTGGGAGCTGTGATAATTTGATTGCTAGGGGGACGGGGGACAAATTACAACTGGAGGTTAAGAAACACCCAACTCCCTATCACGTGGGGTGGATTAATGCTACCGGTAAATTAAAGGTAACTGAACAATGTGTAGTTCCTTTTTCTATCGGTAATTATTCGGATGTGGCTATTTGTGATGTGGTTGATATGAGTGCGTGCCAGTTGTTGTTTGGGCGTCCTTGGCATTATGATGTTGATTCTACTCACAATGGGCGTACTAATGTTATTAGTTTTGTGAAGGAGGGGGTCAAGTTTAATTTATGCCCGTTGCGAGATAAAGGGGTTCGTCCTGGCATCGATAAAGGGAAAGGAATTATTTCCTTGTGTGCTGCAAAATCATTTATTTCAGGTACTGCTCGGGCAATTGGTTTAGCTGCTGCAGCACGGAGAGCTAAGCAGAGGGATGCATGTCGCGTTCCACCAGTACCAGCTGCGGGACATCCACCACACAAGTTTTCCATTGTCAAGTGCAAGATGAATACTCCCAGGATGCGTAGTCCTTTTATGGTACATGATTCGGAGACGAATCATTTTAAAGTGGGGGGTGTATGATGCAGCAAGAAGAAGACTCCGTGATATTCCAGCCATGATGATCCGACCGGACCCTGGAGGTGACCCGCCCGGACCAGCCTTGCATGGCCGTGCAAGTTCCAACACCCGTCCGTGTACGAAATGGGTGAAAAAGGTGGGAGGCTCGACATTGGTGGCACGACCGTGCCCGATAAAATCAGACGGGGTTTTGAGTTTTGCAGACTTCTTTTTATTGTTTGTTTTGAGGGTATTTTTGGTATTTTGTTAAAAACGATTTTAGGGTTATTGTTTTATTAGTTGGTAGGGTATAAATACTATTTTCCTACTTTGTATTGAACATGTTTTTGATTAATTGATTTCATTGTTTGCTTTGGCAACTTTGTGGGTTTTAACCCTAGAAGCCATTGTTGGCTTGTTTGGAGGTTTCATTCCTTCGTTTGTGCTAGATCTTCTGTCGTCGTCGATCTAGGTTGTATTCCGCTGTATCAGTTTGTGATAAAGAAATGTCCATGCATAAACAAGATTTCCTTCGAAGATTATATTATAGGGAGTTTTAATGTTTAATTAGGGAACACGTATTTAGCTAGTTTAGTCCTATCTTTATTCTATAGTAATTTAGAATTCGTACGCAACTATTATACTCCCTCTGTCCCATGTCACTTGATACCTAAGAGGTGAACACAATAACTAAGGAAAAAGAATAAAATAAGGAAAATGTGTGGTAGAAAATGAAGAGAGAGAATGAGTGGGGTTAATAGTAGGTTGGTTGAATGAATTGTGTGGTGGAAAATGAAGAGAGAGAATGAGTGGGTGTGGTAGATTGGATATAATATTATAAGAAGATTATCATTTTGGGAAGTCTCAATTGAAATTGGACGAAGCAAAATGGAAATAAGTAGACGGAAGGGGTATACTACATCGTCATGAGTAAGATTTCCTTCCTAAATTTTCGGGTACTATTTGCTACGTTACTTGATCAACAAGTCATTGCCCCCAAAATCCTTATATACATACAGAGAGAGAGAGAGAGAGTGTGTCACTCTCATTCCTCACTCCTTCCATTCTCTTCTTATTCATATTCTTAGCTCTAGCTACCTTAATTAATCAAGCTCTCTCTCAATGGCTCATCGTGTTTACAACAATCAAACCTCCTTTGCTACTCATTCATCATCCAATCTCAAGACTTTCTTTACCTTCTTCTTCATCTCTCTGCTCGTCTTCGTCGGTGCTGTTTACCTTATCCCACACGGCCCCGATCTCCCTCCTCCCACCTTTTGCATGAATCCCCTTCAGATGACTGGTGATGATCCCAACCAAGAAATCTGGGCTCCTGATTTTTGCATCGTTTCCAACCCTTTTGACCTATCTTCATCATCATCTGATCAAGATCAAGAAAGTTATGTTAAGCCTCCCATCATTGCTGTAAAGGCGTTGAAAGTTTCAACTGATTTCTTATTGAAAGAGGCTGATCAGGTGTGGAGCATTAAGATGTCGATCGAGAATCCAAACTTGGGTATGAACGTCTCTTACAATCGTGGAACGGTTAATGTCATGTACGGGACTAAAAAACTGGGGACAAGGTACATGATCAAAGAGTTTAGACAGGCTTCTTGGGGTCACAGATCGACAAGCTGGACATTTAATTTCAATGCCCTAGCCTTCGGTCCTGCAGCAAACAACATCAGACATGACGTGGCTACAAAATCATCAGCTGTTTTCCGAGTAACGATGGAGGCTATTATTAGGGTTTATCCCTCTTCCACTTTTTCTTCGATCAAGGGTAAGAGATATATGATGTTTGCGGACTGTGATGGATTGAAGGTTGATTTTCCAAGTGGAACAATGGGGAGCGGTGGAACTGGAACATGTCAAGTTGAGTTACAAGAATTAAAGGATGGAGATAATGTCGGTGCTTTGAAATTTGCAGCATAACCAAGAATTGGAGACTGAGACCAAGAAGACCCCTACAAAAACAGGGAATTTCACAGAGTATTCGACACCGGACATGTTTCTTTTACTGTAATTGATAGATAGAAGTAGAAGATGTCCAAGAGGATTTACGAATATTATTTCTCTTTATGTAATGGATTTTTAGAACTGCGTGTGGCTCGATCCCAGGTGGATTGGGTACGCAGGCAGCCTACAAGATTTAAGTAGGTTCACAGCTGCTTCATTATTGAAATTTTTATTTCCCCCCATTCAAATTCTAGTAATTTGTAAGTTAGATAGAAATTTGATGGTTATGGATTGTGATTTATACAATGGTCGTTGTTTGCAGATTATTATTTGTATTGTATTGTTAGTTATCCTTTCCTTTTTGCAGTTAGTCTTCTCTGTATATTGTATTTTTAAATTTATAAAATGTTTCTTGATTTGATCAAACCTAATAAGAGTTATTCTAATAGCTTCAACATAAACATACTCCCTCCGTCCCATAAAGATAGTCCACCTTTTTTCGTTGTTACTACGAGGGAATTTTGAGCAGTTATAAATGCTACTTATAATTATGTTAATGTGAATCTAAAAATTGATATTAATAGTATTTATAATGGTGTATCAAGAACAATTTCAAAAATTTCATTAGAATAATTAAAAGTAGCCTTAATTATTACTCAAAGTTCTTTCATAAAACCCATGAAAATAGGGGGACTATCATTCTGGGACAGAGGGAGTATAACTTAATGGCATGCAAATGAAAATCAGATTGGAAATCCTACTTGGTACTATGCAAATAAATACAGAGTACAAAATAGCAACTCATTCTGGGACGGAGGGAGCACTATATATATAAGCTCATGACAAATGCTGGAAAAATAATGCAGTAGAGCAAATTGCATTTCCCTTTCATATATGGATTGTTATTTATGCAATGACGAATACTAGTTGTTTAAAGATTGTAAGTTTGGTTTTGTCGATTGATCTTTTTATTTGTTTGTATGTGGAGTTGACTTCAAATGATCTCACTCACTTCCATTTCGAGAGAATGATTGAAGGCAACACTGTTTTTGTATGTTGCAAAGGCATATATAATCCCACTTCAGTAACTATCAACCTATCTTGACTCTCTTAGAGCTACAGCTACATCACAAAAGGAGGTAGTCACCAAGATGGTAAAGCCTCTTACCTTTCTAAAAAAATATGTAATCGTACAAGAGAAAAATAGACTTTGAATGATTAAAAAAAAAAAAAATACCCAAAGAGTTGGTTCAATACATTGAATGGTAAGAATTACGTATGAGAAAGTCTTACATGTTTTGGATATCATCTCCCGGAAAAGCATCACTGCATGTCGTCATCAGAACCATCATTGGCATACCCTGATGTCATGGTATTCCACATAATCACGCTTGGGAGACTCTACTTGATCAAAGAACAATTTAGCAATGTCCGCATTTTGCATATCAACATAGTTAGGGATGGCAACGGGTCGAATACGGTCCGGATATTGCGAAACCCGTATCCGACCCGAGGCTGTCGAACCCGTATCCGAACCCGTCCGTATCCGACGATGGGCGAATCCGTATCCGCCCGTAAGATCCGCCCAGATTAAAAAAAAAATGAGTTTAGGAAAACATACTGAAGCGTTTTTCCAGCTCGTTGAATCAAGGTAGACACTTTGTGTATCAAGCATAGATAAAACCTGGCCAAATTATTAAAAAAAAAAAAATCAAAATCAAATAACCTCAACAAAATGCACAATCATTAAATTCCAATATCAGAGCTGCAAAAATGGCAAATCGACAGCAAGAAACTGTACTTTAATAGTCAGATCAGGAGGAAGGGGCCAAACGACGGCGTGTGGATGGAAGAACGCTTTCGAACAGGTCGTTTGCCAGCTTCAAGGAGGACGGAGCCTAACCTGAGAGCACAGTCGATAATGTCGTTTTGATCGGAATCACAGGTTCTGGAATCGATGAGACGGTTGTATGAGAGATTGATTGAAAAAGAAGATGAATATAGGAAGGTTGTCGTCGGTTGAAATTGAAAACCCTATGTACTGAACCTCTCACCTCACACACTGTATATATAAGGGTAGGGGAGTAATAATAATTGATAATAAGGGTAAAATAGTAAATAGCTTAATATATATATACTATACGGGTCGGATACGAATATAAACTTATTCGGGTTGTATACAGGTCGGATACGGGCGGATCTCGGGCAGCTACCGAACCCGTATTCGAACACGCCGGATTTTGAAAAGCTATTATCAAACCCACCCATCCCCGGTCAAATTGTCTCGGATAGGGATCGGGTTCGATAAAATTGCCATTCCTAAACGTAGTTAATGTTATTCACAAGTCCAGATCAAACAGTGAAATAATCTTCCTTGATACATCTTCCCAAAATCTGCTTATACGCTAAGGATACTAACAAGAGCAACACAATCTGGCTCCACGTCCAACTCTCATTTGATCAACATTTCTCAAAGCTTCCAAAGGCTGCCATCTTGAGCATGCCCACAAATAATCGAAGTCCAGGAGAAAACCGTGAACATTCCAGTTCAGGAAATTCATCGAACAATTTGCGTGCATAGCAGTGACTCCAAGGTTGGATTACACAAGGATAAATTTTGTGACTGAATTTCGTTAAGGTGTTATTTGTGGGTTGATTTATCGGAGGTATAATAAGTCGCTGTATTGAAGGTGGATGACTCATAAGAATGCCCTCCTGTTCAATCATCTGGCCCTCTTGCAAATAATTGATCATTAAATTTGGGCTGCGCCTAATTCAACGAGAAACTTGTACAAAATGAAAACATCAGTTGCATCAGAATTCCTCTTTTCAACAATTTCGACGAATCATCTACCAATTAGTTCTGTCAATCAGTTGAAATCCTCCCTACTGGTCTCGTGCTCAAAACCATCCCCCATCACCAAAAAAAGATTGCTTCTTAATCCACAGTACTCATAATAGCTCGATCGGTAAGAAACCATTTGCGAAATATTGCTAGCATGTGCCACTTTTCCATGTAAATTCTGACAAAAGTACATTATTCGGTAAATTCATTCCAAGAACAAATTGAAATTCAGCTTCAAAACAACTTCAAATCTACATCATCTATATCGACAATCAATGTACAAGGCTAACATTGCAATGAACGAAAACGATAATTTTTTTACCAATTGTATCAAGAATTCGACCAAGTGGCAATCACTTTCATGGCAATCCTGGTCATTCTAGACCCCATTAGGGTAAGATTCTTGGCCGATAAAAATTCCGATTTTCGAAACAATTTCTTAATCTCTCCAACCTCATCATCTCCACATTCTTCCACTGCCACCACACAAACACCCCCAACCCTAACAGTCCTCTCCATTTCCCCAACATATCTCTCCGGAAACAATGCTCCATCCAGACGCGCACTAAACCCTAAATCAAACACATCATCGAAAAATGGCAAGTTCTGCGGATCCGCCCGGCTAACCAACGGCGGCGAATCCACCAATTCGACCGCCGTCACATCTTCTACTCCAATTCCGCGGAGTGCCATCACTTCCTGACCGGGCCCAGCGGAGACGCAGAGTACCCTCGTATGATTGGCGAGAAAGGATTCCGATCGGAGATATCGGAAGAGATCGGTGAATGAGACGACGGCGTTCTTCCATAGTTTGGTGGACCAGAGACGCTGGTTTTTCTTGTCGAGGGTGGTTTAGGAGCGGTGGGCGGCGTCGCAGGAGGATTTGGGGAATTTGTGGTGGGGTTTGGTGGCGGGATGGTGGGGATCGACGCAGGTGTCGGGAGTTTGGAGGAAGAGAATGAGGAGAGTTATGGTGGCGATTGTGATTGCGGCGATGGAGATTTTCTTAAGGAAGATTTGTATGTGTTTGTCCATTGTTACAAACTTTTTGGTTATAAATCCATTTTCTATCACAACACACAACAGTAGTAATGAATGATGATTGAAACCATAAGGGGCCAGGTGTAACTTTTGTAAAACCAGAAGGGGCCAGGTGTAATTTGTGGGGATTGAACTTGTGAGAATTTAATTGTGGAATAACCAAACTAAAGGTAAACATAGAGCCTGTCTCTTACGCGGCCGCCGCACAGCGTGCGACACGGAGCCGACCCTCTTTTATTTTTTACCAGATTTTTTTTTTGCCACCCCAACATTTTTTCTTCTCAACAAAAGTAACACTTATTATAACGAAATATAACACTTTTTTAAATGTACCACAATATTGCAACAATAGATTAAAGATAACATAAAGATTGACAACTAAACTAATGTCACATTTTTTATAAAGGAATGTAACACTCTGTTTTTCAAATGTAACACTTTTTTTTTTCAAAATTAACCAAGATTAACAACCTAAACTAAGAGAAAATCTGGGAGGTAAAATGTGTTTTTAAGTTTGGCGCGGTGGCATTTTTGTAATTAACGTGAAGTTGTTGTGTGCCGAACGGAAGTGCTAGTGATTGAGTAAAAAAGTGCCAGCACATGTACACTGGCACTTATTAACACTAACACTGGCAGTTTTTAATAAGTGCCAGTATCAATGTTAAAAAGTGCCAGTGTAATTGCTGACAATTATTAACACTACCACTGACACTTTTAATAAGTGCCAGTATCAATGTAAAAAAGTGCCAGTGTACCCACTGGCAATTTTTAACATTACCACTGGCACTTAAGAAAAGTGTCAGTTTCATGTTTATAAAACGCCAGCATGAAATCACAGGCTATTTGTAATATTAACACTGGTCATTTATCATGGTTGTCAGTATTTACGAAAATGACACTCCTTGTTTCGAAGTATAATTGCCAACGTCTTTGAAAAACACGTTTTTCCTTTGCTTAAGGAAAAACGCGTTTTTCACAAGACTCACTCCTAAACTAATGTTACATTTTATAAAAAATGAATGTAACATTTTTTTTAATCTCAAATGTAACAGTTTATATTCTTAAATGTAACATTATATCTTAAATGTAACAATTGAAATTGAGAAAGTAACAATTGAAATGCAAACCCAATTTTTATTTTTATTTTTTGTAAAACTGCTGTTACATTTAACAGTAGAAAGTGTTACTTTTTGAAGATGAAATTTTTACTTTTATCAGAACAGAGTATTACATTTCAGCTGACATGCAACTCAAACTTTTTTGTGTTTTAAAAAATACTCTCTCTGTCCCAGCTCACTTGACACTATTTCCATTTTGGTCCGTCCCAGCTCACATGACACTTCCCAAAGTAGCCTACATTTTATAATTTTATATTCACTCTACCCCACTAGTCATTCCCTCTCATCATTTTTCACCACTCAATTTATTCAACCAACACTACTATTTACCCAACTCATTATCTCTCTTCATTTTTCACCACATATTTTCCTTATTTTATTCTTTTTTTCTTAGTTATTGTGCCCACCTCATGGGTGTCAAGTGAGGTGGGACGGAGGGAGTATGTTTTTTTCTAAAAAAAAAATCAAACCATATCATGACATATCTAGTTTGATTCGTCTCGTCGAGACGAACAAAACGGTATTTTTTTTTAAAAAAAAAAATCGACTTATAAATATCAAGATATAGCATTTTAAAATTATTGGAAGTTTTTTTTAAACAACACATGTCGCGCTGGGAATGGAGGAAAGGCTGGCGGGCGGGTAGAAGAGGCGAGTCGGGCGGGCTGACCCATGGGTCGAACCCGTCGCACGGCGTACACCCGCCGCATATGAGAATTTATCGTAAACATAAGGGCAATGCGGCACAAAAGATATACGCAAAATCTTGGAAAAACGCGTTTTTCCAAACGCTTAGAAAAAACGTGTTTAAAAAAAAACGCGGTGGCATTTTTGTAAATAATCGGAACTTCTCAACGGTTTTGGATATCAATATAAAGGCTTCTGGATATGAGATTGATAGCCAGAACCTTTGAAATTGATAGCCAAACGGGTCATGGATATCAATATAAAACCTTCTGGATATGAGATTGATAGCCAGAACCTTTGAAAGTGATAGCCAGAAGGGTTCTCTGGTTTTAGATATCAATATAAAGCCTTCTGGATATGAGATTGATAGCCAGAACCTTTGAAAGTGATAGCAAGAAGGGTCCTGGATATCAGTATAAAGTCTTCTGGATATCAATATAAAGTCTTCTAGAGGTTTTGAAAAATACGTTTTTCCTAACCATTAGGAAAAAAGCGTTTTATAGGAGACCGGCCAACCCAAAGATATACTCCTTATGTCCCATAGTAAGAGTCCTACTTTCTATTTTGGTACGTCTCAAAATAAGAGTCTTATTCCTAAAATGATAAAGAATCTTTACTATTCATTCCACTCATTCTCTCTCATACTTTATTTTTTATACTCACAACACCAATCAGCTTACTATTCCCTCCCACTCATTCTCTCTTACTTTATTTTTACACTCACAACACTTCCATCATTTCTTAATCTCTGTGCATTTGAGAGGTAGGACTCTTACTCTGGGACAGAAGTAGTACAAAAGGATTGATTGTGAACCCGTCATACTCTAATTAAAAGCACCAATAAAATTTGGCACATTATTTTGTTAGCCAAATTTTATGAGATTTTTTTGTAACTTTATATTTACCCCTTGTAATTCATGTTAATGTTATTTTCGATGTATTTTACTTTGTATCTCTTTTACTGTATTAATTTTAATCAAGCGAGTGACGTGACATAATTGCTACGCAATTTTATTGCACCAGTCCAATCGACATCATCGAACCAAAGAAATTACCTTTTTTTAACAAACGACAAATCATTTTCATTCACAATAACAAGAAAAGAAATGGCACATCACAAACATCGATGGCTCATTCCAAATACCTGTAGATGTTTCATCTCTTAAACTACAACAATTACATATTTGATCGAAATTTTGAGACGATCGGATCCTACTCCAAGTAAAACTTGGAAACTACCTCCATTCGACATTAAAAAAATCCCATTGGATAATATTTTGTGTTGAGCACTTGATATTGTAGAGAATCCGGGTTGACAATTACACGTCCACCAAACATCTCAAAATCCAAAAAGCATCCTTGTGCAGTGAAAATAATGATCATCTTTTTGTTGTGAGATAAGGACCCTAAAACAGCAAAGGCTACTGCCCAGTGGATGGAGAGGGACGGTGCTGTTCGTGGATGCATACCTTCGGCTCTGTCGAATGTGCTCTTCGATTTATACTGTTTTGCTCCACTCATTGCTGCTTCGCTGTGGGAATCACTTAACACAAAGTATAACACTGACCATGTTGGTGTTGAAAAATACTGTGTGTCTAAGTTCCTGAAGTATCGGATGGTTGATGGGAAATCTGTTATTGATCAAGTGCATGAATTCCAGATCATATTGCAATCACTCAAGGATAGGACTATGTAACTTCCTGAGAAGTTTGTAGTCATGTCGATCATTGAGAAGTTTCCTCGTTCTTGAAAGGAATTTGGCAAGACTCTCAAGCACCGTACAGGAAGCTTGACACTAAATGACTTGATGAATGCAATATCGATCCAGGAAGTGCACCATAGTAACAGTGTTGTGTACCTATGGAGGCGAATGCCAATCTGATAACTGCTAATGCTAAGTTCAAAGGAAAGCCCGTTAAATCTGGATCTAAAGATAACTCTAAGCTAAAACCTAAAAAGATCATCCAGAAAAAGCCAAAAGCAAAACAGACTTGCTGGAACTGTGGAACATGTTGACACTTTTCTAGGGACTGCCCGTCCAATAAAGGAAAAGTGCCACAAGGTTCTGCTAATCAAGGGAAAGTGGACATAGTGATTGGACCTAAGGACGATGAGCCGGATGCTGGTGCACCTGGAATTGAGTTTTTGACCACCGAAATCACCAAGTATTTAATCTATAAACCTGAACTTTGTACTATTTATGAACCTAATTAGTGGTTAGTAGATACTGGGAAAAATGTGCACGTTTGTACTGATAAATTGCTATTTGTATCTTACCAGCCTGAACGTGGGAGAACAGTGACGATGGGGAACTCTAGTGCTGCCAAAGTGCTTGGGACTAAAAGCGTGGACCTGAAGTTTCCTAATGGGCGCATTCTGACCTTGCACCGAGTGCATCACGTTCCTGATGTTCGTTGTAATATCATTAGTGGTAGTTACTTAGTTAGAGAAGGTTTAGAGATTTAATTTAAATGTAATAAAGTTATACTTTTGGATTCTGGTAGTTTTGTTGTGAAGGGTTATTCTTCGGATGGTTTATTTAAAATTAGAGTTGAGGAGAATTTTAGTACTCTTGATGACTCATTTATTGATTATCCTATTTCCTTTAATATTGAATCTTCAAATATTTGGCATGGTCGTTTAGGTCATATAAATTATGATTCCATAAAAAGAATGATGAATCTGGATTTAATACCTAAACATGTTATTGATAAAAATTCTAAATGTCACACTTGTGTTGAAGCTAAATCTGTAAAGAAATCTTTTCATTCTATTGTTAGAAAGTCTGAAATTCTTGATTTAGTTCATACTGACATTTGTGAATTTAATGGACTTTTAACAAGAGATAAAAATAAATACTTTATCACATTTATTGATGATTGCTCTAGATTCTGTTATGTTTATTTACTTAATAGTAAAGATGAAGCATTGGAAAAGTTTATTATTTTCAAGAACGAAGCATAAAATCAAACTGGCAAGAAACTTAAACGTTAAGATCTGATAGAGGTGGATAATATGAGTATAACCCATTTAAGTACTATTGTCAAGAGAATGGCATAGTACATGAAGAGACTCCACCATATACACCTCAATCTAATGGTATTGCTGAACGTAAAAATAGAACCCTAACTGATATGATCAATAGTCTACTTATAAGTTCTGGATTCCCTAATTATATGTGAGGAGAAGCTTTGAATACGGCTTGCCATATTCTGAATAAAGTTCCTTCTAAGAATAATGAAGCGAGTCCATTTGAACTTTGGAAAGGTAGAAAGACAAGCTTGAGCTACCTTAAAGTGTGGGGGTGCCTTGCTAAGGTACTTGTACCCGCACATAGAAGGAAAAAGCTTGGTCCAAAAACTGTTGATGCTATCTTAATAGAATATTCTGAAACCAGTTATGCATTGAGATTTCTGATTATCAAATCTGAAATTTCTGGCACAGAGGTGAACTCAATTGTTGAGCTACGTGATGCAACATTTTTTGAGGAGGTGTTTCCCATGAAAACTGGACTCCCTAAGGAATCTGACACCACATCTGATTATATTCCAACTCAAGTTACAAGTGGAAGAGATAAAAAATGTGGGGGTTGATTCAGTTGGTTCCTTATCTAATGATGAGGAAGAACCAAGGAGGAGCAAGCGGTCTAGGATTACCAAGGATTATGGAAGTGACTTCGTTACTTTCAATATCGAGGGTGATCCTAATACCTTCAAGGAAGCTATAGCATCTTCGGATGCTAAGCAATGGAAGGATGCCGTTAAAAGTGAAATTGATTCTATTGTCTCAAATGGGACATGTGAATTAGTTGACCTTCCTCCTGGTTGTAATACAATAGGGTGTAAGTGGGTTTTCAAGAGGAAAATGAAACCAGATGGATCTGTTGATAAATTTAAGGCTAGATTGGTGGCTAAAGGGTTTAAGCAAATGGAAGGAATAGACTATTTCGATACATATTCCCCTATTGCTAGAATGACTACAATTCGCATGCTTATAGCATTGGCTTCTGTATATGATCTTCCTATCCATCAGATGGATGTAAAGACTGCATTTCTTCATGGCTATCTTAAGGAAGAAATTTATATGGATCAACCTGAAGGATTTGCAGCTTCTGGTAATGAGAAAAAGGTTTGCAAACTAGTTAAGTCTCTTTATGGACTTAAACAGGCCCCAAAGCAATGGCATGAGAAATTTGACCAAATTGTCTCATCATACGGCTTTGTTCCAAATGAATTTTATAAATGTGTCTATAGCAAAATAAAGGGTGATAGTAGTATTGTCTTATGCCTATATGTTGATGATATTATGTTATTTGGGAATAATATGAGGATAATTGATGAGACCAAGTCTTTCTTGAAAAGTAAGTTCGAGATGAAGGATATGGGGGTTGCTGACGTGATTCTTGGAGTTAAGCTGACTCGCTCAACTCAAGGCATTATTATCTTATAGTCTCATTATACTGAAAGTATTATTGAGAAGTTTGGTAGTAATGGTAGAATCGTCAGTACTACGTTTGATACTTCTGTAGCACTTACTAAGAATGAGGCTGGAGTAACTGTGGCTCAATTGAAGTATTCTCAGATTATTGGGAGCTTGATGTATCTTGCCAATTGTACGAGACCGGATATTTCCTACTCAGTGACGAGATTGGCTAGATACACTAAGTGTCCGAATAGAGCTCATTGGGAAGCTCTAAAACGAGTACTTAGGTACTTGAAGGGAACTGTTTCCCTTGGGCTACATTACAAGACATATCTTTTTGTTCTAGAAGGATATAGTGATGCTAGCTAGATTGCCATTACTCTGGGTGTTATGGCTGTTGTACAGGGTATGTTTTCACCCTAGGCAGTGCTGCACTCGCCTAGAGGTCTACAAAACAAACTTTGTTGTCTAGGTCTACTTTTGAGGCCGAATTAGTTTCTCTTGACACTACTGAATTGGAAGCTGAATGGCTACAAGGACTGATGTATGAGTTACCCATTGTAAGGATCCCCCCTCGAGGCGAGACGGGTTCGTTCGAGGAAGAAATGCCAAACACGTGTAACTTAACAAACTTAACGGAGTCACCACATTTGTTAACTTCTAACCCAACAAATGAAAATGGTTAGAGATTTATGAGTTCGGAGGTCAGGTTACGGTTTGGGAAGAGTTTTACGTCACCTAAGCCGCCTCGGACAAAGCCGAGTCTCACTTGTGTTTGTTAACGAAAAGTGCATATGTGTGTGTTTAGAAAATGGGAGAAGCTGACTTTAACAGAAAACAGTTAGGATTTTAACAGAAAGGGTTCTTTTGTAAACATTCTGGATTAAAGGGGACTGAACTGAAACATGCCCCTGGACAAAGTAGCTGTACGGCTAAAAGGGGTCTTCCTGGGAATTTTAACAGATTCCCAGGAATCA
The DNA here is from genome assembly GCA_026119855.1 of Campanula takesimana. NCBI lineage: Eukaryota > Viridiplantae > Streptophyta > Magnoliopsida > Asterales > Campanulaceae > Campanula > Campanula takesimana. The sequence continues at coordinate 273,880 of JAOWBW010000083.1, read as the reverse complement.
GTCCAGTTCCATACAGAAACAGAGCATTCTGCCTGAAACTGGACTGTTTGATCATTTCCAGCCATTCTTTTGTAACAAAACATAAATTAAATCATCCCTATGTCATTAATCACTAGATTAGACACCAAAACAAGAATTTTGGATGTGATTAAGACAATCATTGGGGAATTATTGAGAAAAGGTGATGAACATGGCCTTTGAGCCAAGATGGCCATTTTGATGAGTAAAGATTCAAACTTTACCATCAAAATGGGATCTTTATACAAGATTAAACCTTTAGGGACAACAAAATCAACATTTGGAAGCATAAAGATTGAACCTTTATGACCCAAATGTGATAAATGAGTGGCTAGATCAAGATTTGGGTGATAAAGATGGAGGCTTTATCACTCCAAATGATCATCATGGCCAAATACAACATAAAGATACATGCTTTCACCATAATAATGGATCATCAAGCTATTTAAAGACAAAAAATTAACAAATCATGATCTTCTTTAGGTTTTACCCCTTTTCACATACTTGGATGTGAGGGCACCTTGAATCATTTCATGATTTGGTTCCAAGGTATGTAACAAGAATATAAGGTGCTTGAAAGGACAAGACTTGCAATATAAAGGTGCTTGACAAGGGCAAGACTTGCAACATAAAGGTGCTTGACAAGGGCAAGGCTTGAAATGCAAGTAAATGAACAACATGAACAAGAACAAAGGAGTTTGAGATGGAGAGAAGATGGGGAGAAGGAGGCTTCACCTATGTTGGTTATGGCCTATCTTCCTCTCTTTTCACTCAAGTATTTGGTGGTATTTCTCTCAGACTGTATTTCTGCAGAGTTTAACCTATAAAACTAAATTTCTCCCCCCCCTGAAATGATCAGCAAGGGTCTTAATTTATAGGGACTGAGGGTGCCTAAACCAGCCGTACGGCTAGGCCCCTCCCACGTCTAAACCATCCGTATGGCTCAGCATGGCGAGCTTCTGGATTTTTCCAAATTTAATTCCAGAGCAGTCCTAGAATTTTAGGTTTATCCTAGTGAGGTCCCAGCCTATCAGTTTATCCCTGAATGGTGCTAAGAATTCCTCTAAGTTGGTCGATTTCAGATTGGGGTACTTACAGATCCCATCGGCAACGTTGCTTTGGAAAATCGGGGTTGTCGATAAAAATAAGCATCCCAATCAGATGGGAGATGGCTTGACCAATTTGGTTATATGGATGGACCTAGGGGTATAGGATTCCTACGTATCCCGTTTGCGGGAAATCAAGCCTAACGTAGTTCAGAAAGGGAGAGAGTTTTAAGGCCACCCAAACCTAGGGGCTATGTGGATATCAATCATCCTTTCCTAGGAGGACGAGCATGACTCTCGGCGAGTTCAGAGGCAGGACATGGTCAACTTGGCTCAATGGAGAGGGTTGACTTACAAGGGACATGGTCAACTTGGCTCGAGGAAGCGTGACTTTTGGCGAGTCAGAGGCGGGACATGGTCAACTTGGCTCTTATGGAGAGGGTTGACTTACAAGGAAGCATGACTTTTGGCGAGTTAGAGGCGGGACATGGTCAACTTGGATCTATGGAGAGGGTTGACTTACAAGGATGGTCTTACGTCATTTTGGACTGCTGTGGACAAGGACCTCAACCTATAATGACTATTCTGAGTCAAGGTTTGACTTGATTCAATTCCACCCTTGGGGAGTTTGACGGGAAAACAGGTCTTACGTCCGACTAAGGACTGTCGGGGATAAAGGCTTGAACCTAAAGAGACCATTCTGGGTCAAGGCTTGGTCAACTCCATCTTTGGGGAGTTTGACGGGAAAACTGGACTAAGGAATTTAGCCTAAAGAGACCATTCTGGGTCAAGGTTTGGTCAACTCCATCTTTGGGGAGTTTGACGGGAAAACTGGTCTTACGTCTGACTAAGGACTGCTGGGACAAATGCTTGAACCTAAAGAGACCATTCTGGGTCAAGGCTTGGTCAACTCCATCTTTGGGGAGTTTGACGGGAAACTGGACTAAGGACTTTAGCCTGAAGAGACCATTTTGGGTCAAGGCTTGGTCAACTCCATCTTTGGGGAGTTTGACGGGAAAACTAGTCTTACGTCTGACTAAGGACTGCCGGAGACAAAGGCTTGAACCTAAAGAGACCATTCTGGGTCAAAGCTTGGGTTGGGTCAACACTACTCTACGGGATGGTTGACACATTTTCTTGACACCGGGGAAGAGCCTAGGGGCAACCGTTAAGACACATTGTGGACGAAAGAGTCCAAAACTTTGGGAAAATCATTTTGAGAGGAGATCAAAATAATTTTGCTTGAAACATGGTCTTTGATAAATGATGCCAAAAGGGCAAATTTTGGAAATGCTTATTCCTAAAGGCAAGTCTTTTAACAAAGCATTTTAATCAAATTTTTGATTTTAACTTAACCGTGAGGTTTGTCATGCATAAAGTCCTTTGGATTTTGTCCATTCCTTAGGAGTGATCGGGAATAGAGAACCCTTTCGTTGTTGATGTTGGGGGTTGGGGTAGCCCCATATCCTTGTCTTCATTGATGTCGGGGTAGCCTCATGCCTTCCTTGTCGTCGATGTGGAGGTAGCCCCATGTCCTTGTGGTTGTTGATTTCCGGGTAGCCCCATGTCTTTGTCGTCATTGATGTGGAGGTAGCCCCATGTCCTTGTGGTCGTTGATGTGGAGGTAGCCCCATGTCCTTGTGGTCGTTGATGTGGAGGTAGCCCCAATATGACCTTTGAAGTGAGGTTAGGAATCCATCCCTTTTTCATGACGCACCCTTTCTTTTGCCTAGGCCGCTCTTTCGGGTTTTCAACCTAGCGGGCTTCTTTTTTTTTGCGTCTTTTTATGGCACACCCTGTTTTTTGCCTAGGCCTCCCTTGTGGGTTTTCGACCTAGAGGACTACCTTTTTGGTGCCTTTTTATGAGTGATCCAGCCGACTCGATAGAACGGGGACTTTAAAGTATTTTCTTGGAGGAAAACATGCAAGGGCATTTTATTTGGGAGAGATTCCCTTTATGTTGATGAGCTCTTTGAGCAATGTATCATGAAATGGGAGGAAGCCCTTCCTTGATAGAATACAAGTGTTTAGCCCTTTCCTAAGATGTAGAGAAGAAGACTTGTCGAGACATTTGAATTGTGCCTTAGTTAATATCATCAAATGATTGCTTGAATGGACCATGTTCGTTATTAAGTCAAGATTATAGCAAGCAATTAGCCTTAACAAGTATAAATATTGTGATCAATTAAGATTAAGATTCGATCAATGGAAAGATCGGGAAGAGAATGTGTTTCTGGGGAATCGGTCATTGATGGGACCGAGGGAAGAGAATTTGGTCATTTTGAGAGGACTACGGTTTGATGGTTTTGTTTTATGCTATGACCGGACCCGAAGGTTGCCTACGTTCCCCTCAGTTTGAGGAGCTCAGGTCGCCGTAGTTCGGCTATGGATCGTCTTTTGTTGAAGTTGGTGTCCTTTTGAAGGATGTTGTTGCTTTGCTGATGTAGATCGCTTTGATTTGCGGTGAACTCCTCGAGATGTTCTTTGAGGTGGACCTTTGATGTGAACTTGGTGAGCTTTTGAGGCAAACTTCCTCTTCGCATATATTCATTTCCTTTCCCTTTTTCCAAACATTTATTTCTTTTCCCTCCTTTCTTTTCTTTTTTTTTTCTTTTTTTTTTTTTTTGAGGGATGAGGGGAAACATTAGCCCCAACTTACTATCTTGGACATTGGCTCATTTGTAGCCCCTTGGTGGAATTCTGTCATTCTCACTTTGACTTTTGAAGATCTGGGAAGTCCTTTGCTTGGTTGCTCACGCGCGATCACGGTTGAATCTTGGTGGTTGAGCAACAACATCCTTGCCTTTCATTGTCTTGGGATGCCTTTGATGTGCATCAAGAATTTGTATCGGAAAGGTATATCGGGTTGTGTATCGGGAAATGTGTATCGGGTTGTGTATGAAGGAAGATTTTCCATTAATGGTTTCTTCATGCCGATTGATCACAATATTTATTCACATCAAGATTAATTGCTTGCATTTAGCATTTTTCATTTGTGTTAGGTCCATTCGTCCTTAATGAGTCGTCATTGACTCGTCTGCTTAGAAGTCAATTCATCATTTTGGGGACGTAGCAATCAGTTGATAATAACAAGTAAGGCAATTTCAAGAGTAAATGTATATTGCAAAATAATGTCTCAAAGTCTAGAGAGAAGAGAATGAAAATGACTCTTTTATTCAGATAACTTTGTAAATACATGTCCAAGTATGGACCTTTGTAAAAATAAAAAGACACAGTCCGGGACGGACTTTGGTGAAAGTCTAGATCCTACGAGGCTGGAAGACTATTTTTTTTTTTTAGGGATGGGCTCCTATGAAGTATGATGATCCGTTTTCTTCCACAATTGTTGGAGGGGTTGTCGGCGGCATATTCCATGTCTTCCACGGGGAACTCGGGTTCCATGTCGTCGGGAAAGATGTCGCGAGGTCTCAATCTGGCTCGACGTTGTAATTTCCGGATTTGTCTGTTCATGAGTGGGGATTTTGCTTTGGCCATCTCCTTTTGGTGATTTCCTTTCAAGGTGCGTAGCCTTTGTGCGTGGCACTCGACGAAGGTACGGATCTCCATTTGATGTAGCCGCTTTTGGGATTCCGAAGCACGGGCCTCTCCTTGCAGACAGTGTTCCAACCTTTTGATCTTGTTGTGGATGGTTATCTCGGATGCCAATTCAGATGTGGGGTCCTTGGTTAATGTTTCCAATGGACAGAACCGCGAAGGACTTTTAGCATATTAAACCTCAAGGTGAAATTATAACCGGGATTTGAAAAGAATGCTTCGTTAGCGGATTGACATTTTAGGAAAAACTTGGTCTTTTATTTTAAGAAAACTTGATCTCCATTTTCTTTTTTGGAAAAGCACACTTTTGTTTTGAGTGAGAGACTCACACACATTTTTTTTATGTACACTTTTGACAAGGCAATAATGATAATAATCTTATTAAGAAAAGTTGACAATGGACTCAGAATGGTCACCACATGGCATTCACCGGGGAGTCAAGACTCTAACTAAACCTAACAAATATCTTAACTGACTTTTCTTAACGGCTTATCACACATCCTAAAAGCAACTGACTCTTACTAAGGATGAAAACAGACTCTTTCTAAGGGGAGGTTGGTGGAAGAGGTTTTGACATTCCGCTTCCGACCAAAGCTGTAGTTTCATTTCCAATTTCCCAACCGGGGGCATTCAAGCTTTCCTTTCGCGATCAACTTCCGGATGACACATTTTAAAGCGGTGCAATCGTCAGTATCATGTCCATGATAGTTTTGAAAGGCACACCTCTTGGTCTTGTCGAGACGCCTTTTGGGGTTTTTAGGTTGAAAATTGACAAGAGGTGATGTGAGGCCCTGCTTGACCAATCCTTCAAATACCGTTTTTATGGGCATTTCAAAATCCTTAAACCTCGTGAAACGGGGTTTGTCTTGGCATTTGGATTTTCTTTCATCATTGACCGGAGCGTGGCGGGGACAAGAATCACTGTCTCTCCATGCAAAGGGGTTCTCATTGAGTGTCCTTTCGAACTTAGGTTCCATTTGCTTTCTCTTTCCCAATGGATGGTTGAGGGGATTTTGCGGAGGCGTAGGGGCGTAGGCATACCCATATCCTTGGTTGCTTGCAGGAATATACATTGGAGGCATGCAAGGAGCTTGTTATCCAAAAGGTCTTAGATTGTCGAAATGATACGGGTCACCCTGGAATCTCATCGGGAAATCTTGTGGAGGCAAGTTGGTGATGCCTGTTCGGGTATCCAAATGTGGTCTAAACAATGACTGAGCTCTGGTGACTTGGTTGATGGCATCAAACCGAGAAGGGATATGATTGGGAAAGTGTTGTGGGTATGATGCTCGAGGCGTAACTAGTGTGAACAGTGGGTTGCGGGCCTTTTGAGTGGATTGTGTTTGGGATTTTATAGGAGATGTTGGATTTGGGATGAGGCGGAGTGAGGAGGATTTGAATGAGAGGCTCGTTGTGGATGACGGCGTGTTGGGGCGAAGAAATGGGGGTCTCGGTATTCTGGTGAGATGGAGGGGATGATCTTTGGTTGCAATTCGGAGGTTGGGTGGCTTCCACCTCTTTTTTGTGATTGGTCACTTTGGTGAAGAGCCCCTCAGTTTGGAGTAGAGCTGTGACACCTCATTGTCTTGTCGACTCGTCAAACGGGATTTGCATTTCTTTGTGGCTCTCTATGATGACTTCTTTCTTAGCCCTGGGGGCTTCTAAAGCTTGGACCAACACTTCGTTCGTTGGGCCAACCGGATTATCTGCGGCGTCATTTCTCAAGCTACTGTCCACTGAAGTGATCTTTCTGAGGTACAAGATCAGAGAAGTTGTAGTGACCGGGGAACTTTCTGACTCCACACGCACTAGGCGGCGACATGATGCTCTCTTCCATTTCATCTGAGCTACGGGGAAGACAAAAGGTAGCTTTAGGATTGGGTAAACACTGGGTGAATGCTTGCACGTATCTTAGAATCCTCTATTTTGAGATATTTGACCGGGCCGAAGTTGTTTACGTTCCCCTCACCACGAGGGAGGGGGTCCCACGTGTTGGTGTTGGTGCCCTAGGCACGGTTGTTAAACATTGTATAAGTTATCATTTTATTCATAATGATAAAGAGATAATAAGATTATTATTATGGCTCGTGTTTGCTTATAATAATCTCTGTCCCTAGAGCTTATTAAGCACTAGTATAAAGGCTAAATGATCATGGGATGATCATGTTAGATTTATGGGTACTTGTTTGGAACAAGGTACTGGACATGACCCGCGGTATGAGATTTATGTCATGGTCGATGTCATATATATAAATCTCATATTAGTTATGTCATTTGAATCCTTAGACATGAAGTTATTATAGTCTTCCACTTGATGAACATTATGTTTGACATATTCAAACGCTGTCTTAACACGGTAGTTATAAAGGGTATGATTGGCATGGTTGGATTCACGTAGGGAAGAATAATAAGCCAAATGGATTTGTCCCTCTTCAGAGAGATGTCAAGCTTGGGCCCCTCGAAGGAATGATGTTGATGAAATGTTTGGCCAAACTCAAATGGATTGATTGGATCAATGTCATTTGGATTATCAACATATTCGGAATCGAGAAAGTATTGAACAATACAAGTTGACTTGTTGACCATGACTTGTGTTCAATGACATCGTGGACAAAGGGATTATGACATGTTCTAAAAGGAATGCGAACTTGTATCTAGTTATACTATTTGGGTAGGTATGACGGTTTGCTAGAACCTAATCATATCTTATGGTTTCATGTTTGAACCCATTGCCAACTTAGTATAATCCTAGAGGGTCACACACAATAGAACGAATCCTAAATAAGGACTATGTTGGAAATTTTGGAAAATTGGATTTTCTGGGCTGTTTGGGCGACCACCCAAAAGGGGCTGGGCGATCGCACAGGGATTTGGGCGGCCGCACGCCTCAGTTTGGGCGGCCGCACAGTACTGTCGGGGACAGATTCCTAATTTGACTTGGAATCGAATTTTGGACGGGTTTTAACACAAGTTTCCTATTTGCAATAGGTCTTGTGTATAAACATCAGAATTCGGCCACAACTCAACCCTAATGTTTGTGTGAGTCTCCAAAGAGTTTGAGAGAGTTTTATTTTGTTCTAAGAGATCCTAGATTGAAGAACAAAATTATACACAAATAATATTCAATATAGTTCATGTTTAATTATGAAAACGTGTTTCATAATTTGGTCTAGCAACCAAGATCAAGTGTTCTTGATATTCGTTCGCGTGTGGATACCGCTAGAGGGTGAAACTTATCATCTTCAAACTTCGTGATTCTTGCTATGATCGTGATCAAGTTTTCAAGTCTTTATCGAATTCAAGGTTGCATAATCAAAGGCATCAAGGGTTAGTATTCTAGTATTCATTATGTTGTATTTGACTTAATCATATGAATGGATCTATGGGCTTTGGGTTTCATTAAATTTTAAATGCTTAATTCCGCTGCGCATGTTACTCCGAAACCCAACAGTGGTATCAGAGCCCCGTTCATGTTGATTATTTCAATACTAAGATCATGTTGTGTGTATATAAATGGTTTATGTGCCTAGCATGATATGAATATTGGATTATATGATGTTTATGTGTTATGTGATTTTATGTGGTTTATTGTTTTGCAACTTTAATCGCACTATTAAATCGCACAAAAAAATTATGTTGGATTCTGAATTGTTTGATTATTAATTTTTGATTGGATCAAAATTTTAATAATCGGGGAAAAACAATTTTGAGACAAATTTTCGAAACTTAAAAATTCCTTCTGATCAACTTGGGCGACCGCACAGAATCACATGTGCGGCCGCACACTTTTGGGCGACCGCACAATGCCTTATGGGCGGCCGCACAGTACCAGGTTTCTGTTCTGATTTTGGTGAAAATCTGAATTTGGAATTTTCGAGAGGTCCAACCGAACCAGTAACAAAACCAGGCCAGACCTGCTGATCTGGAATGGGTTTTGGGTAGTTGGTTTGGGTGTGGATCTTGGGATTTGATTTTCCTATTTGTTTTAGTCTTGTGATTCCAAGATTGGTTCAAGGTTTGGATGGCTAATTTACATTCATCGAGATTGTGTTTCCCAAACTTGATCGCAATCAAAGTTTCAAAGATAAAACGAAGTTAGAATTATGAAGAGTTCATAATTGCTAAAATTGAGAAACAAAGTTCTTGATTCAATGATTGGAGATTCATACGGAATTGTGGATGCAATTGGCCTACGTTTATCGAGACCATCTATTGCTTAGTTTCGGCCACATGGGCTACTTTCTTGGTTTCTTGAATTAGTGCGGGATTGTGGTTGCCTAATGGCTTAGTTCGACCGCACTTCTTGTTGTCTTGATTTGGAGATAATAACCAAAGTTGAAATAGTCTCATCCTCATAATTATAGAGAAACTAATGACACATAAATGTTATGCTTAAATTAATGATGATTAATTTAGTGGCTAAACTTGATGCGTAACATGTTTATCTTGTGTGCTCATAAATGTGTTGTATGCTATATGGTAATGAACCTTCAAGAAAGTTTTAAGTCCCTTTTGCCATGCCATGATTAAAACACTTGTAAGTACACGGGTATTTTCATGTGGGCTCGCCAAAGCGAGGTGCATTGATTTTATTCTTGTATGAGCAAGATGAGTGAATAAGAGTTTCCTATGCGTTTAAAATGGTTGGACTTAATTAGGCGTCAAAACAGTTTTGGGCCTAGGCAAAGATGAGATTAAACATGCTTTTGAAATTTGATCACTAAGAATCATATTGGATATGATTGACAAGAAATTGTCTACCTAATTAATTTGATTTTGAGCGGTCCGCCAAAGCGGACTCAAGATTAAATTAAAGTTGGATCTTAGCCCAATTTAAAAGAATCTCAGAAAAGGATCTAAGAGTCATATGGGATATGATTGACAAGAGTTGTCTACCTAATTAATTTGATTTTGAGCGGTGCGCCAAAGCGTACTTAAAATTAAATTAAAGTTGGATCTTAGCCCATTTAAATTATATTATACATTGTATGCATAAGAAGGTTATATAATTTAGTGAGAGTATTTTTGGAAAATACATTATTTATCTCTTTAATGAGATTGGTACTTGTAAATTTTTGGAAATTTTGCATTGGTTGTAAATGACAACTAAGATCGTTGCGATTAATCCTTGATAAGGATAATGCTTCAAGAGAATGGTACAAACTTCATGTGTTGTACATTCTTGATGGGCCTATTCCTAAAAGAACCCAATGCCGGAATAGACAATCACAAGAATCATGAGTATGATTCTAGGAATGTGAGTTGTCTCATGCTCACGATTATGTTCTCAAAACTTCAACAAAGTTTGGAACTTTGGAAGCCTATTAGATAGGCGTGGAGTTGAGTTACATGTTTCAAAGAGCAATCTAGGCAAGAAAGGTATAAAACCATTATTGCATTCACTTCTTGCAAAAGGAGTAAAGGGCAATAAGTGGAACCTCACATGCTTAAGATAAAGGATACGTAGAGCATCTTGAGAAACTTGGTTGTCCAATTGGATTGGAGCAAGCCACGGATATCATTCTTGATTCATTGTCCAAAAGTTATAATCACTTTGTGATGAACTATAACATGCTTGGAATGAATAAGAATCTCTCCGAGTTGCATGATATGCTGAAAAACTGCGAAGATCAATATAATGGAGAAAAGTTCTCCAATGCTCATGGTTCATGATGGAAAGGGGCCAAGTGCCAAAGGAGAGGTAAGACAAGGGTTGTCAAACCTAAAGGAAATAATTGATGCAATTTGGTAAAGTGGCAATTGGATTGACCATCTAAAATTGTAGTCAAAAGGTAAGACAAAAGTTGTCAAACCTAAAGGAAATAATTGTGGTTAAAATTATAACTCTAATTGATGCAATTTGGTAAAGTGGCAATTGGATTGATCATCTAAAATTGTAGTCATAATTCTGGACGATCAATAAAAGGAATAGTAGTGGGACTACCACTTGGGATATTTATGTTATAAATTAATCTTTCTAAATTTAATTATTGGGTATTTGTGAGAGCCCGCGCCCGAGATGATCGGATCACCGCGAAATAACCGCCCCTGAAAGCGGTTCGCGCCCGTCTCGTGCTGATGCGCTTTTGGAAATGCGCTCGGTTCTCACACAATGGTTTCCTCTTGATGCTGTGATTTGATTGCAAGAGTCGCCACCTCATTTTGATTTTAGGAAAAATGAAGAAAAAACCTTTTTTGAGAAAATGGGTTCGGGGGCTAAGTTACGAGAAGAGAAGGGGTTAGGCACTCTTCTCGCCCGTGATGGTGTCTATATGCGTGCCACTTATATACAATTTTATGCCTTTTAATTTGTATTTTATGCCCTACCAAAAAATGGTGATGAAATATATATGGAGGTCTTCCTATTCTAGGAAGTTTCATTTTTATTCACAACCGGGAACTCGGTTTGAGTGGATTCCCCGATTGGTTTTCAAGAATGGTTTTGATCATATCAAGCAATAATACATCCACGGGAGGGGATATTACACAATTACACATATACAAAAAATAGGGGAGACAAATCCCACAAATAATAATAAATATCCTCGACGGTGCTTTTGTTGATTTCGGTGACACTTTCCGTCCCCGAGCCGTCGTACCTGTCCTAAAATCAATCCGATTCCAAAAATAAAAATTGCGGGTTAATCCCTGAATACTAGGGATTACAAGGGAGTTTTTGTAGACTTTTTGGACCAAGTTTAGGCCCCAAACACATGCAATAAAGTTGATCACAAAATTCAGCCCAGAAAAGGCAAACAGAAACCTTAGCATGTTTGTCACCAATTTGAACCATCTTAGCTTGGGAATCTGACAAAACCCAAAGAAAAAAAGTTGAATACCACGAATAAAAAATGAACATCCCAAAATTTGGAGTTCATAGGATGAGTTTTAGTGGTTAAAAAGGTTTCTGATATTTCAATGTCAGAAACTGGAAGTGCAGAATCTGAAATTTTGTGTTTGAAACATATATTTGAAAGGAGCACTTCCATTGATAAAAAAAATGTATAAAAAATATTATAATCATCCGGAGTTCGTTTAGAACAAAATACATGTTTTGAACTTTGTCCAGAAAATTATTTTCCATCAAGTTTGAAGCCCAAGAACACAGCAAGGTACCACAGTGAATAAACAACTCAGAATCACTGAGACCCAAATTTATGCATGAAAATATGATCTAGGCATGGAATCTGAACATGAAACTTTAGGGTCATATATTTAAACATGTTATGAACAACTTTTGTTCTTTGACCTAAACAATAAAACCAGTCTAAGATGGATTTACAAGCTCATCAAAATCAAGACTCTATACAGAAAGTAAAAACTGATTATATGAGGCATGATTATAGGCCTCAAAACACTACTATATCTTCAAACCAAGGCATGAAACTCAAGGACTTTTATATTTAACATGTTAAAAACATTATCCAAGAGCTATTTCTCAACAAAAATTGATTTTCACATGCATGATCATGAAGGAAAGCCAAAGAGGGCAGATTTTGCGCCCTTTGAGAGAAACATGAAGATTTTCATACACAAATTAAAGCATATGAATATTATGACTATTATGAACATATATAAACATAATAAACTGAGTATTAGCATCACATGATCATCATTTATATACATAAACAAAGCTTTACAAAGCTAAAAAAACATGGAAGATGAAGGAAACCTAGTCATTATTTGACTAGGTTCCAAACCACTCCCAATATTGCTTACATATCTAAAGAGCCAAGGTTTACATAGAGTTTTACCTAGCTTTTGAGATTATGGATGCTCCCTTTCAACCAAGGGAAGACTTTTTCTTTTTTTTGCTTTGTGTTTGATCAAAGTTTTGGCTTTGATGTGTTTTTTGTGGTTTGTTTGGTGATTTATGGGTGGTGTAGGGGTGGTGTATGAGTGGTGGTGTGGTGATGGTGTGGTGGTGGTGTTCTTGTTGAGAGAGAATGAGAGTGGAGGATGGTAGGGTTTTTTTTTTCTTTTTGTTTTTGTGTCTCCTTTTTTTTTAAAATGGATGAGAGTGGTGTATATAGGAGGAGGGAGGTGGTAAATTGGTTGTAACTTGGAGGGGGGAGGTTGTAAATTGGTGGATTCATCATCTATCCTTCTTGACTAAGGCTTAAAGTCATCTTCCTTATCTCTGTTCCGGCTTTCCGCTCCGCAACTGCTCCGTTGTGCGCGTCTCCGGTGTCCCGGTTGTCCGCGAGTTCATCATGAAAGTTGCTCGGAATATTTTTCTGGTCAGGCCGGTATATCTGAAATATTTTTATGAGCAAGGAACGACAATAATATTTTTTTCCTCTTCTTGACCAATTGATAAGATATTTTGAGATATTTTCCAATTTGGATAAGCATCTTTCCGGCTCCGGCTTTTTGCTCCGTAACTGCTCCGTTGTGCGCGCCTCCGGTGTCCCGGTTGTCCGCGAGTCCAACATGAAAGTTGCTCGGAATATTTTTATGGCCAGGCCGGTATATCTGAAATATTTTTATGAGCAAGGAACGACAATAATATATTTTTTGCTCTTCTTGACCAGTTGATAAGATATTTTGAGATATTTTCCAATTTGGATAACCATCTTTCCGGCTCCGGCTTTCCGCTCCGTCGTGCGCGCTCCGGTGTCCCGGTTGTCCGCGGGCCCAACATGAAAGTTGCTTGGAATAATTTTGTGGTCACGCCGGTATATCTGAAATATGTCAATTAGCAAGCCTCCGTAGTTCTAATTCAAACTATCAATCAAACACAGACAATGGTCGGTTCCGGTTTCCCGGTTTACCTACGTATCTCTCTCGAGAATCAGACCAAACGTAGTTCAGGTTTATTAAAATTTAAAGCAGAGGGTAACATTGAGATGCGACATCTCTTTGCTGGGGATGGGGGTTGGCATTGAGACATGGTTATGAGAATAAGCTGCCTACGTATCCCTTGCGGGAATCAAATCGCGGCGTAGTTCTGGGGAGGTACAACTCGGGCCCCCGAGATGACCAAGGTGGAATAACATAACTTCAACTGGGGAACGTACGACGTTGCGCAGTTCGGGGGAGGTAATCTCGGGCGCCCGAGAAGACCAGGGCGGAACAACATAGCATTGCTGGGGAGTTGAATTGAGAAGCGAAGTCTCTTTGCAGGGGGGTTGGTATTTGACCAACAAATTGCGAGAATTGGCGACTGAGTCCAACGTTGTGAACGGCCTACGTATCCCGCCGTGGGAATCAAGTCGAGTCGTAGTTCTGATTAGAACCGACGCGAACAATTAAGAGAAGGTTTAAGACCAACACGACTCAAGGGTTGACGCAAGGTACAATCCGAGTAAAGGGTGCATTGAGATTTGATCTCTCTTTGCAAATGGATGGAAATCATGAAGGGAGAACGTACGACGTTGCGCAGTTCGCGGAGGTAATCTCGGGCGCCGGAGAAGACCAAGCTGGAACAACATATCTTTTTAAAAGGGGGACCTACGACGTTGCGCAGTTCGGGGGAAGTAATCCCGATCTTTCGAGAAAACTGAGGGCAATAAACAACTGAAGCCATTTATGTACACAAACTAAAATCAAGGATATGCTGCATTCTGCGCCGTCCAGATTCTTCTGCCTTTGTTTTTGCTGTGTGATGAGATTTTTGTACTTTTTTAAGCGAGAGACCACCGCTTTGTGTGATCCACTGGTGCTGTTTTAACCCCGACTGATTCTTTTTTGCTATTGGGAGGGATAACAGGATCGGCTTCGTCCGTTGATCTGCAAGTTAGCTTTGCATGCAGTGGCAGATGTGATTCATACAGATAAAAATTGGATTATTCTGACCGAATGCAATCTTTCTTTTATTCTGAAATTCCGGATACTCTTTTTTTTTTTTTTTTTTTTTTTTTAAATGACACCGACTCGCGATTAATGACCAACACTGAATCAAGCCCGGATTTCAGAGGGCGGCTGCGGTTATATTCATGATAAAGGGGACAAGGTTCAATGCCTAGGGATGAGGACAAGGAAAATGTCAGCTTTTCTAAGAGCCGCCGTACGGACGACTGACACCTTCTGCTGGGTTTTTGACTTTTTGAACCTTGCTTTTGGCTAGGGGGGACGGGGAGACAACCCCTTTTGGAATACTGATGATTTAGGCCGAGTTTTTGGGAGGTTATAAAAGGGGAGGGGGAGCTCTTCTTATTTCTCACACCAACCAACTTCTCCTTCTTTTCTGCTTTGCATCCTTTAGCTCATTTCCCTTCTAAAATGGCTAATCTTGGCCAAACCCTGGTTAACATCGAAGAATACCGGGTAGGACTCGACTGCTGGGTGAATTCATACCCAAATAATGTACGAGCGGTGCTAAAAGAAAACTATCATTTCAAGTTGCTCTTTACTCCGAGGAAGCTTCCCATTCAGTGGGAGATGATCCGAGGTGCTTCTGTTTTCTGGTCAACCCAGACCCACTTGTTCAATTTCAATCAAGACGAACTGTGTCCCACCTTTGAGGAATTCTGCGCCATTACAGGCAATACCATTTATGGCGAGGCCATGGTGCCCACTTCCCGCAGGACACCTGCTCGGTGGCTCATTGAAACCTTCGGCTTTGATATTGACTTCTCAAGGGTTCTCCTTCATGGGACCCACCTTGACATTACTTGCTTCCCCGAACTCTTTGGCGAGGCTGACCCTCATAACCCGGTGTACTCCGACCGTAGGGACTTTGCCTTGGTTATGTGCCTATTTGCAGAGATGTTTTTCGTTTCTTACGATGGCTTCATCGACTCAAGGATGGTGGACATCGTTGATTCTTGCAAGCGTGGTGCCGGCAACGTGATGACTGTCCTCTTGGCTGAGACTTTGCATGGGCTGGACGGCTACTATCGCAGAGGTGATGCTTTCACGTCGGGCAGCCCCATTCTATTGCAGATCTGGCTTCAGGAGCATCTCAAGATCATTCGGCCGGTGTCGAATCCAGACTATACCCCTTCTATGCTTCCAAGGCGAGGTTTATACAGGCAAAACTGTACTACCGTCAAGGAATGGGTTGGACACTTTTGGCGGATCACATCGGCAGACATCACGTGGGTGCCTCCGCATTGGGGTTTGAGCATGTATCTCATTACGAGTGCGGGTCATTCCTTCATGTGGCTGGCTGGGCTTCGCTCCACCACTTTCTACTTGGGCCAATGGGTGGCTCGCCAGTTCGGACAAGTCCAAGGGATCCCCTTTTCTGACCTTCCCATCACAGATAATTTGCCGGTGAGTACCAACATATGCAACTTGATCAAAGAGGTTTTGTAACGACCCCAAAATCCGTTTTAATTATTTTAATATTTATTTTATATTTTGATAAATTTTAATTTAAAATTTTATGTGCATTTTATGTGTTGCATCATCTTATATGAATTTGCACATTTTTATTGATTATTTGTGTTAGTTAAAATATTAGTAGTAAAGTTTATTTGGGGAGTTAGTTGAGTTAGTGGAATTATATGGGGGCTTTAGTGAAAGTTAGACTTGAGGGGTTTAAGTGTTGGAAATGGAAATTGAGTGATTTAATTTTAGAATTGGGAAAGATCTTTAGTTATGTTAACCTCATCTCCCTCCCTCCCCTTAGTTAGCATACCACCCTTTTCTTTCCCAAATCACTTCCCAGAGAACCTCCATTGAAGTAGAAGAGGAAGAAGCTAGGTAAGGGTTATTCATCTTTATTTTCCCTATTTTAATTTACTACTCCATTTCCAAATCTAAAAATATATAAATGTTCAGGGTGTTGAATAGAGTACATCTACCGATCAATCTTATTTTTCTTGACATCTTTTCCGGAAAATAGGTAAGTTACTATTTCCCTTTAAATGTTAAAATGGTCATAAACATGTTTTATATGCTTTATATGTTATAAAATGATGTTTTAGTATACTTTTAATATACTTGTAAATTTGGGACAGAGGGAGTAGTAAGAACTTGTACATAGCTTGTTAATGCTAGGAAGGCTATAGAGATTGGTGTTCATATTGTGCTTAGGGGCTGAATTTGTAGCCTTTGTGAAGGTTGAAAATGAGGAGTGGTGAAATTGTTAGTATTTTGGGTTGGTAAGTTGGAAGGAGTATAGTGTTTTCAGCCAAAATGTGAAATCTGGGCTGATTACACGACTCGTGTAGGGGTACACGAGTCGTGTAAGGGGAGATTCTGAAGGGTGTTTTTCTACACGAGTCGTGTACTGTTACACGACTTGTGTAAAAGTTCTTACACGAGTCGTGTAGTGGTACACGAGTCGTGTAAGGGCCCAAAGTCTGAACTTGTGTATTTTTACGTAAAATCTTCCGGAGGTCATAACTTCTTCATCCGGACTCCGTTTTAGTCGTGTAAACTATCGTTGGAAAGCTCTTCTCGAGTACTACACGATGGGTTGGTTATTGAGTGGGGTTTTGATTTTATAGCACGTAAATCCAGTAGGTGATTAGTACCAAAATGAGTATCCATGGTTCATTATGATAGAGTTGGTCTTGTGTGATCAAGTTTGAATTAATGTGATGGTTTGAATGGTTGTGTGATGACTTAATGTCAATATGGTGCATATTATTATGAAAATGTGTTTACTTCTCTAAGATGAGCTTGTGTGGTTCCCTACTTTGGAATCATACCCCGTTTGTTGTTTAAGCAAGTTTTCTTTGCTTCGGTTGTGTCTAAAGTCCAGCTGGTACTTTTGTGTGTGTTGGGCAGTGATAGGGATTATAATGGTCTCCGAGCCAAGTACATTATAAGGCTCCTATCATTGGTTTCCCATTTTTAACCCCCTTCCTTAGGCCAAAGGTTGGGCACTTTGGGTTATGACTTTGTGTCATTTTCCCCCCGTTGTTGTTGTTGTTGTTTGGTTCCGGAACCCGTTTCAGCTCTTCGATGCTGCTCAGTTGAAGCCTCTCAGATGGCTATCGTTTGGTTTGAGAACCTTGGCTCAGTATCCACGTATGAGTGTTTATTTCCGCTTTATGTGTTGTATGATGAGTTGGTCGTTATTTCCAACCGGTATGGGACGGTTGGCGATAGGGAGCCTCTCATATTATGTGCTATGTGCTATATGATCATGTGTGGCATGATTCCTTTATGTTTATCATATTAGCATGTAATGTAGTTGCATCTTAGTAACTTACTGAGATTTATTCTCACCCTTTATTTGTTTACCGTTTTAGATAAGAAGGAGCCCAGGGGATAGTTCACACACAGGGAGGACGTCGAGGAGATCTTTGGGTAAGACATTTTGGGAAAGTTTGTATAAGTAAAGGATACATTATGTAAATGTAATACCTTTTTGGGTAGTGTACCTGTGACTTGGTTTGTATCAACTCTTTTGGTAGATGTTCGTGTTGTAAGTAAGTAAGTAAGTGAAGTGTGTAGCCAAGTGGCTTAGAACGTGTTTGTGAAAGTTGTTTTGTGACTAGTAGTCACGTTTAGTAAATGTTGTTTAGTTATGAAAGACCTTTTTATGAAAGTATATTTCGAAAAATTTTCTTAAAAATGTTTTATGACGTCTTCCGTGCGTGTCCCGGACGTGGGGCCAAGTAGGACCACGGGTCGGGGCGCGACAGTTGGTATCAGAGCTAGGTTGTAGATGGTCTAGAATGACTAAGTGACCTAAGAGGGTAGTTGAGTATGGAGTGAGTAACGTTGAGTGTTTTATGCAGGTACTCAGTAAAAATGCCGGAACATGAGGGTGAACAGTCTGGTACTGCAGGCCAGGGTAATGTAAGGGAAGAGGCTCGAGCTATGTTTCAAGGGATGTTCGAGGCCGCAATGAAAACCATCCATGATCAGAGGCAAGGAGGAGAGCATGCACCTCCGAGGTATGGTCTAGAACAGTTTTTGAAGATGAAACCAACTGGCTATGATGGTGAACCAGATGTGACCAAAGTTGAGAGATGGATTGAATCCATGGAAAAGATATTTGATGTTTTAGTATGTACTGAGGAAGATCGAGTTAGATTTGCTACCTACAAGTTGAGTGGAGCTGCGGAGTACTGGTGGAGAACACTGAAGGCTAGTTGGGATGAAGCTCATGTACTATATACTTGGGCAAATTTTCTGAGGAAGTTCAAGGAACATTTTATTCCAAGGGTGGATCAAGATCGGAAGGAAGTGGAATTTCTTAGCTTGGAACAGAATACAATGTCAGTGGCTCAGTATGCGGCTAAGTTCACGGAGCTATCGAGGTATTGTACTCATTTGATTGCAACAGAGGAGAGGAAAGCAACAAGGTTTGTTAAGGGTTTAAAAACAGTGATCCGAACTCAATTGGTGTCCCACAAGCTACAAGAGTTTCAAGATGCAGTTGATCGAGCTTATCAAGTGGAGCACGACATTGAAGAACACAAGAGGAAGGTGGAATTAACAAGTGCTGGAAGGCAAGGTAGACCACAACCGCAAAGGAATGATAATCGTGGAGGACAAGGGACTTCAACCCCATTTAGAGGACAACCACAAGGGCAACCGAGTGTTAGAAATCAAAGCAATTTCTCCGGGGGTCAAGGCAAGAGGGTTTGTAATTATTGTCAGAGGGAAGGGCACAGTGAGGAGCGGTGTTGGAAGAAACAAGGAAAGTGTTTGAATTGTGGACAACTTGGCCATTTTCAAAGAAATTGCCCGAGATTGGGGAGTCAACCATCGGGGAGTGGTGTTGGATCGTCTCAGGGTCAGAAAAGGGATGCCTCAGGAAAACCAAAGGTTCAAGGTCGTGTGTTTGCAATCAATCAACAACAAGCTTCGGATGCTTCCACCGTAATTGGAGGTATAATTTCTATGTCCAGTTTGAGGGCACGTGCACTTATAGACCCCGGCTCATCGCATTCATATGTGTCTGTGTCTTTTGCATCTCGATTGCATTCTTCCTTTGAGTCTTTGCCTTATGTGCTAGAAGTGTCGACTCCTATGGGAAATTGTTTGATAGCTGACAAAGTGTTGCGTGATTGTGATGTGCATATTAGTGAGCATGTTTTACTTGCTGATCTAGTTATTTTGCCGTTGCAAGACTTTGATGTTATTTTGGGTATGGATTGGTTAAGTAAATATCATGCCTCTGTTGATTGTTTTAAGAAAGTGGTTACGTTTTCTATCCCTAGTGTGCCTGTGTTTACTTTTGAGGCAACTTCTTTGGGTAAGGGAATTCGTATTATTTCGTATGTGAAAGCTAAGAGACTATTGCACCGTGGTTGTGAGGGGTATTTGGCTTGTGTTTTGGATACTACTAAAAAGTCTCCTAAAGTAGAAGATGTGAATGTGGTTAAAGAGTTTCCTGATGTGTTTTCTTCTGAATATTCTATGCCTCCCGATAGAGAGATCGAGTTTGGTATTGACTTGATTCCAGGTACTACCCCTATATCTGAAGCACCTTATAGAATGGCTCCAGCTGAACTGAAAGAATTGAAGGTGCAATTGCAAGAGTTACTTGATCGGGGATTCATCCGTCCTAGTGTATCGCCGTGGGGAGCTCCTGTATTGTTTGTCAAGAAGAAAGATGGGTCTTGAGACTGTGCATCGACTACAGGAAGCTGAATCAGGTAACTGTAAAGAATAAATATCCTCTACCTCACATTGATGACTTGTTTGATCAACTCCAAGGGTCAGTCGTCTTTTCGAAGCTTGACTTGAGGAGTGGGTACCATCAGTTAAAGATCCGTTCTGAGGATATTTCTAAGACTGCTTTCCGTAGTAGGTATGGTCATTACGAGTTTCTTGTTATGCCTTTCGGGTTGACTAATGCTCCGGCTGTTTTCATGGATATGATGAATCGGGTTTTCAAGCCTTATCTTGACACCTTCGTGGTTGTATTTATTGACGATATTCTTGTGTATTCCAAGTCTAAGGAGGAGCACGAGCAACACTTGCGAATGGTTCTATCTGTTCTCCGTGAGAAGCAACTGTTTGCGAAATTCAGTAAGTGTGCTTTTTGGCTCGAGGAAGTGTCTTTTCTGGGGCACGTGGTTTCCAATAGAGGAATATCCGTAGATCCTTCCAAGATTGAAGCTATTGTGAATTGGAAGAGGCCTGAATCAGTTACGGAGATTCGAAGTTTCTTGGGTCTAGCCGGGTATTATAGAAGATTTATCGAGGGGTTTTCTAAAATTGCTACTCCGTTGACTCAGTTGACTCGAAAGAATGTACCGTAGGTGTGGGATGGCAAGTGTCAAGTTAGCTTTGAAGAGTTGAAGAAGAGGTTGACTACAGCTCCTATCCTTGCGCTTCCTAATGGCAATGATGATTTGGTAATTTATAGCGATGCTTCTAAAGAAGGCCTCGGGTATGTGTTAATGCAAAATGGAAGAGTGATTGCGTATGCTTCAAGAAAGTTGACTCCGAGCGAGCAGAATTATCCTACCCATGACATGGAGCTTGCGGCTATTGTCTTTGCGTTGCACAAGTGGAAACACTATCTGTACGGAGCCAAATTTGAGATATTTACCGATCATCAAAGTTTGAAGTACCTTTTCTCCCAAAAAGAGTTGAATAACAGGCAAAGAAGATGGATGGAGCTATTGAAGGATTATGATTGTACTATCTCTTATCACCCGGGTAAAGCAAATGTGGTAGCTGATGCCATTAGCCGGAAATCTTTTATGGCTTCATTGATGGTGCGTGAATGGAAGATGTTAGAGGATGCTCGAGATTGGGATCCTTGTGAGTCAAAGCATGGGGCTATTTTTGCGAGTATTCAAGTATTACCAGTTTTGATTCAACAAATAAAAGAGGCTCAGAAGGATGATCCGGAGTTGGTGAAAATCATGGATAAAATCGAAGATGGCAAATATGAGGATTTCTCTCTTAATTCTGAAGGAGTGTTAACTTTCAGAGGTCGGTTATGTGTACCTTGCGTTGATGGGATTAAATGCCAAGTTCTTGATGAGGGCCACAAGTCGAGGTATACTATTCATCCCGGGAGCACGAAAATGTATCAGAATTTGAAGCAACACTTTTGGTGGAATAATATGAAGAGAGAGATAGCGGATTATGTATCTAAATGTTTGACATGTCAACAAGTGAAAGCTGAACATCAAAGGCCTGCGGGGTTACTTCAACCGTTAGAAATTCCGGAATGGAAATGGGAACATGTTACCATGGATTTCGTGACGGGATTACCTCGCACTCGAAGAAGGTTTGACGCAGTTTGGGTGATCGTGGATAGATTGACCAAGTCTTCTCATTTTCTACCTATTGAGATTAGTTACTCGATGGAAAGGCTTGCAACCTTATATATAAATGAGATTGTGAGATTGCATGGTGTCCCGGTGAGTATTGTGTCTGATCGTGACCCTAGATTTACATCTCGGTTTTGGCAAGCGTTTCAGAAGGCTTTGGGTTCAGAGTTGAAGTTTAGTACAGCTTTTCATCCCCAGACAGATGGGCAGTCAGAAAGGACTATTCAGATTCTCGAGGATATGTTGCGAGCTTGCTCAGTTGATTTTTCAGATTCTTGGGATTCTCATTTACCTCTCGTAGAATTTGCCTATAACAACAGTTTTCAGTCAAGTATTGGGATGGCCCCGTATGAAGCTTTGTATGGGAGGAAATGTCGGTCTCCAATTTGTTGGGATGAAGTGGGAGAAGCAAAAATCTGGGGTATTGATATGGTGAACAAGTCAGTTGAGGAGGTTAAGCTTATTCGGGATCGTTTGAGTACGGCTCAGAGTAGACAGAAAAGCTATGCCGATCATCGGAGGCGAGATCTTGAGTTTCATTCGGGTGACTTCGTATTTTTGAAGGTTTCACCTAAAGTGGGAATTCGAAGGTACGGGAAGAAAGGCAAGCTGGCACCGAGGTACATTGGCCCATTCGAGATTTTGAGTAGAGTTGGTGATAGAGCGTATCGTCTTGCGTTACCTCATTTTCTTGACAAGATCCATAATGTTTTTCATGTCTCGATGCTTCGGAAGTATGTGTATGATCCTTCTCATGTCTTGTCCGAGGTTCCCGAGGATATTGAACCGAGTATGTCTTACGAGGAGCACCCGGTCCAAGTTATTGATTCAAAAGTTCAAGAGTTGCGAACTAAAAGTATTCCCCTTGTTCGAGTTATGTGGAGGAATCATAATGTAGAAGAATCGACTTGGGAGCTTCGGGAGGAGATCGAGAGGAAGTATCCCTGGTTGTTTGAGGGTTGAGGTAAGCAATCCTAAAATTCGGGTCGAATTTTCTTTAAGGGGGAGTGAGTGTAACGACCCCAAAATCCGTTTTAATTATTTTAATATTTATTTTATATTTTGATAAATTTTAATTTAAAATTTTATGTGCATTTTATGTGTTGCATCATCTTATATGAATTTGCACATTTTTATTGATTATTTGTGTTAGTTAAAATATTAGTAGTAAAGTTTATTTGGGGAGTTAGTTGAGTTAGTGGAATTATATGGGGGCTTTAGTGAAAGTTAGACTTGAGGGGTTTAAGTGTTGGAAATGGAAATTGAGTGATTTAATTTTAGAATTGGGAAAGATCTTTAGTTATGTTAACCTCATCTCCCTCCCTCCCCTTAGTTAGCATACCACCCTTTTCTTTCCCAAATCACTTCCCAGAGAACCTCCATTGAAGTAGAAGAGGAAGAAGCTAGGTAAGGGTTATTCATCTTTATTTTCCCTATTTTAATTTACTACTCCATTTCCAAATCTAAAAATATATAAATGTTCAGGGTGTTGAATAGAGTACATCTACCGATCAATCTTATTTTCTTGACATCTTTTCCGGAAAATAGGTAAGTTACTATTTCCCCTTTAAATGTTAAAATGGTCATAAACATGTTTTATATGCTTTATATGTTATAAAATGATGTTTTAGTATACTTTTAATATACTTGTAAATTTGGGACGAGGGAGTAGTAAGAACTTGTACATAGCTTGTTAATGCTAGGAAGGCTATAGAGATTGGTGTTCATATTTGGTGAAATTGTTAGTATTTTGGGTTGGTAAGTGGAAGGAGTATAGTGTTTTCAGCCAAAAATGTGAAATCTGGGCTGATTACACGACTCGTGTAGGGGTACACGAGTCGTGTAAGGGGAGATTCTGAAGGGGTGTTTTTCTAACACGAGTCGTGTACTGTACACGACTTGTGTAAAAGTTCTTACACGAGTCGTGTAGTGGTACACGAGTCGTGGTAAGGGCCCAAAGTCTGAACTTGTGTATTTTTACGTAAAATCTTCCGGAGGTCATAACTTCTTCATCCGGACTCCGTTTTAGTCGTGTAACTATCGTTGGAAAGCTCTTCTCGATACTACAACGATGGGTTGGTTATTGAGTGGGGTTTTGATTTTTATAGCACGTAAATCCAGTAGGTGATTAGTACCAA
>JAOWBW010000083.1:205741-249876 GCA_026119855.1 Campanula takesimana | reverse complement strand
GGGAATTTCTGGAATTATTCTGGGCTCTCCTGGTCAACCAAGCGGCGCTTGGGTTGAACACAGGCGGGCGCCTGAATAAGCCGGAAAAGGCCTTGACCTTCTGCCCAAATGAGCGGGCGCTCGGTGGTACCGGGCGGGCGCCTGGTCTTGCGTGACACAGAAAATTCCTAATTTGAATTAGGAAAGGTTTTTGGCACAAGTTACCTATTTGGAATAGGTCTTAATTGTGTATAAAAACACCAATTCGGCCGACCATATTAACAAGTGCTTTTGTGAGTCTCAAAGTGTTTGAGAGAGATTTTATTTTGTTCTAAGATATCATTGATTGAAGAACAAAATAATTTCACAAAATAAATTCCATATAGTTCTTTCATTGTATTGTGAAAGTGTGTGTTTTCATAATATTGGTCTAGCAACCAAGATCAAAGAAGTTCCTTTGATATTCGTTCAAAGTGTGGATACCACTAGAGGGTGAAAATCATCATCTTCAAAGTTCGTGTTCAAGCTTTGTGATCGTGATCAAGTCTTCAAATCTCACCAAGACCAAGAGAAAATTTGATAGCCATCAGGGTTATTTTTTCCTTTATTCATCATGTTGTATTTGATTTAATCATATGAACGGATCCATGCTTTTGGTTTCTTAAAATTGTAATTGCTATATTCCGCTGCGCATGTTACTAGGAAACCCAACAATTTGGTGAATCAAATGAGGAGTTATGGCGATGATCATAAAGATCAACGAGTGATAGATAAAATTTCTAATCACTCTATACCTCCAAAGTTCGATGCGATTGTGGCCGTGATAGAAGAAACCCGAGATCTCACTAAGCTAACGTTGAAGAACTGATGGGGTCCTTAAATCATTTGAACAAAGATTATCTCGTCGTTCCGAAGATGCTCTTGAGAGTGCATTCAATCGAAAGTCTTTGTTTCATCATGGAATGATTCATCTCATGGTGGACGAGGCGGTAAAGGAAGTGCACGAGGCCGAGGCTCAAGATCGGCTGGAAGAGGTAACAATGGTGGACGACGTGGAAATGGAGAAACTTCACTTTTTGCAAGTGTGGCAAGAAAACTAATCACGGGGAGAAGGATTGCTGGTTCAAGGAAAAACCACAATGTCGCAAGTGGCAAAAAGTTCGGACACATACAAAAGGATTTGTAAGTAGTAACGACAAGAAACAAAGAAAGAACGTAAACAACGAACAAGAAGCTTTGTGGAGGAGAAGGAAGTCGAACCAAATCTCTTCTACATGTGCCAGAAAGTTTCCGATCAAAAAAATGAAATTTGAAATTTGGACAGTGGTTGTAGCAACCATATGACAGGTAATAAAGAAGCATTTTTTTAGCTTGATTCTTCTTACAACTCCCTATCACGATTGGAGTGCATCAAGGCTCTGCACTTAGTCCCTTTCTCTTTTCCCTGATAATGGACGAAGTGACGAGGTCAATCTAAGATGATATTCCATGGTGTATGTTGTTCGCAGATGATATTGTGCTGATTGATGAGACAAAATAAGGTGTTGAAAGTAAATTGGAGTTGTGGAGCCGCACTTTGGAATCTCGAGGTTTTAGGTTAAGCAGAAGCAAAACTGAATATATGGAGTGTAAATTTAGCAAAGTTGGAAGCAGAGAGGCAGGAGTGATCACATTCGATGGAAAGATTGTCCAAGCTTCCGAGTTCTTTCGCTATCTTGGATCTATTATCCAAAAAGATGGAGAATTGGATGGAGATGTGGCTCATAGGATTAAAGCAGGTTGGTTGAAGTGGAAGAGTGCCACAGGGTTTCTTTGTGATCGTTGCATGCCAAATAGATTAAAGGGAAAATTCTATCGTACGAAAATTAGGCCTGCACTGCTTTATGGCACTGAATGTTGGGCCGTAAAACAGTGTCATATTCATAAGATGAATGTAGCGGATATGCGTATGCTACGATGGATGTTGTGGCATACAAGAAAAGATCGATTGAGAAATGAGGTGATCAGGGTAAAGTAGGAGTTGCGCCCATTGAGGATAAAATGAGGGAGCATCGTCTAAGGTGGTTTGGTCATGTGAGACGGGGACCGAGTGATGCACCGGTTAGGAGGCCTGAAGAGTGGAGAAGTGATAAAATGGCGAGGGGTAGGGGAAGACCCAAGCAACTTGGATTAAGGTGATTGAAAATGATATGAGTTTACTCGGAGTGGATGGAGATGTGGCGTTGAAGAGGCCGGAGTAGAGGGCGAAAATTCATGTGAATGATGGGGGTTGATCGTACTTTTTATTATTATTATTTATTTATTTATTTATTTTATTTTATTTTATTTTATTTTATTTTCTCCATCTTTTCCTCTCTTTCTCTCTCTTCTCGCTCTATCTCTCTCTCTCTCTCTCTCTCTCTCTCTCTCTCTCTCTCTCTCTCTCTCTCTCTCTCTCTCTTTCTCTTTGTCTCTCTCTCTTCCTTTTATCACGATGACATATGAGGATTCATGTTAGCTGACCTCAAATTATTTTGGGACTAAGGCTTTGTTGTTGTTGTTGTTGTTGTTGTTGATGATTCTTCTTACAACTCCAAAGTTTATTTAGGCAATGGGGAAGCCGAGTAAATCGCATGGAAATGTAGCATTGGAGTCGAGACAAAGAAGGGAAACAAAGCGATTCAAGATGTTTACTATGTCCCAAAGTTAGCTGAAAATCTACTCAGCGTTGGACAACTCTAGGAGCATGATTATGTCATTCATTTTGAGGATCGAGAGTGCACTATCTACGACAAGCAGCGGAGATTAGTTGTAGCAGTCAAGATGAACAAGAATAGGTGTTTTCCTCTCTCGATGGATTATTCGAGACATGTTGCTCAAGTAGCCAAAAGTGAAGATGCATTAAGACTATGGCATAGAAGGTATGGACATTTAAATTTTGGAACACTCAGTGTACTTTTCAAGAAGAAGATGGTATATGGATTTCTGTCGATTGAAGAAAAGCAGAAAGTGTGTGAAGGCTGTGCTCTTGGAAAACATCACCGCCAACCATTTCCAAAAGGAGTCGCATGGAGAGCAAAAGAAAAACTCGAGTTGGTGCATACGAACGTGTGTAGGCCGGTGAGAACTCTCTCCAATTCGCAGAATAGGTATTTTATCCTTTTCATTGATGATTATACTCGAATGACTTGGGTGTATTTCATGAGAGAAAGGTCAGAAGTTTTTGGTATTTGTAAGAAGTTTAAAGCTATGGTTGAAAAACAAAGTGAAATGTTTATCAATGTTTTGCGAAGTGACAAGAGAACAGAGTATAACTCCAATGAATTCAAGAAATTTCGTGAAGATGAAGGTGTTGAGAGACAACTCACAGTTGGATACACACCGCAACAAAGTGGAGTTTCTGAAAGGATGAACGAAACAATAATGGAGATGGCAAAGTCAATGTTGCACGAAGGGAATGTACCAAGGAAATTTTGGGCTGAGGCTGTTAATACATATGTTTACTTGAAAAACAGAAGTCCAACAAAAGTTGTGTTGGACCGTACACCATTTGAAGCTTGGAGCGGGAGAAGACCATCTGTCAATCACTTCAAAGTATTTGGGAGTGTATGTTACGCACAAGTCCCAAAAGAGCGTAGGACCAAGCTTGACGAAACAAGTGAAAAGTGTGTTTTTTCTGGGATATAGTTTTGTCTCAAAAGGCTACAGACTATACAATCTTAAAACTAACAAGGTTATTGTTAGTCGAGATGTATTATTCGATGAAGAAGCAACCTGGGCATGGAATCAAGAAAAAGGAAATGATGAAGTTGTAGTTGTACCATTTTTGCAGCAACAAGAAGTCTCAAGTCCAGCTGAAAGTGAAAGTAGCGAAGAGATTACCGAAGCAAACTCAGAAGGTCAAGTGTTAGCTCCAACAAAGTCAACACCAATCAAGATGCGAGATTTAAGGGACGTGTATTCTCGTTGAACTTTTGTGTTGAGGAACCTGAAATTTTTTGAAGAAGCATTTCGAAATGATGCGTGGAGAAAGGCGATGCAAGAAGAAAACAACATGATTGAGAAAAATCAAACATGGGAGCTCATGGACAAGCCAAAAGACAAAGATGTGATTAGAGTTAAATGGATTTACAAGGTGAAGCATAATCCGGGTGGTTCTGTGCAGAAAAATAAAGCAAGATTAGTTGCGAAAGGTTACTAGCAACAACCAGGAATCGAAAAAAGGGTAGAGAATAGTGGAAAGTTGATGCGAGTATAGCAAGTGATAGTTTCCGTAATTCCCGTTCCTAAAACTTCACTCTTTTACAAAGTAATTGTCACAAAATTTTAGAGTGCAAATAACATCATTTATCGAGCATATCAGCATAAATATGATCATAAAACAGATTTTGAATGAAACCTAATGATTAATGTTCTTGACATGCTCGCGAATGCTGATATGAACAAGCATTCTGCTTCAACATATGGCGAAATTCCAAGCCGAACATATACAAATGTATCATCCAGAACCGAAAGAAAGACTTCAATCACATGTCTAAGTCTAAATAGTTGCACATTTGAATTAGTAGGCGAAGAGGAAGATAGATAGCTTCCTCTTTGCTATCTACTTTAGTCATAATAGAAGAAATGGAGACAAAACCCTAAAAATATATTATGATAAATAACAAGTTTAACCAACCAACTCACCACTTTCATGCTTTCCATCAACATTCAAAAGCGCTTTCTTTAATGGCGGTGTTACCTGAACCTTGCCATTGCCTCGCGGTTTTGGTGGTTTGTTATTAGGTTCACAAGAAAACTTTGGTTTAAGTTTTAGCCCGAACACTCTGCACAAGTTGTTCCAACTCATCCCTTTTGTCTTCACAAGCTTGTCGATCTCTTTCTTCATAGTCAAGCATTCTTTCTCAAGGTCAGAAACACGCTCCCTCATTTCATCAACAGCAAAAGTTCGGTGTTCTTCACCGGGACCCACTTCTTGGATGGCGTGATCATTTCTTGGAAGGAGTCCTAAATTGCCACTTAGATTTTGCGAGTTTTCGAGTTGGTCTGAAACGAAGAACCAACCGGATACAGATGTACGGAGGCGAATCTGTTCGAAGAAAAGAACTTGAACTATGGCACGAAGTGGTAGCCTCTCGTTCTGTGCTGCGTGTGTGCTTGCCTCAAGTGAGAGTTTCTGACAGTTCATGAGTCTGCATAGTTGTTCTCTCTCCGAGTCTGTCAGATATGGATGTGCCTGACACAAAGCCAAAGCCAAAGCCAAAGTCAACTCCTTTCGTGAATTTTAACACAAGAGTATATGAGGTCTACAATTTCTAAGTAAGTTTATACTACCTCCGTCGTAGCTAAATGTGCACAGTTACTGCTCTTCTGGCCAACTTAATCGAACTTCGACCATAATTTTACGAAAATCTAGATATTCCTATGCAATTTTAAAAATTGTTATTGTTTCACCAATTAGGAATAGTATCAAAAACATTTTTAAAAATTGCATAGAGATATCAAGAGTTTCATAAAATATGATAAAATTGAATTGAGTTGACAAAAAAAAAAAAAAAAAACCTGGGCACATTGAGCTGGGATGAAGGTAGTATGTACCTTGAGATATATATCAATAGCGCGATAAATTCCATCATCCAATGGCCTTGAATAATCAGGGACAGCAGCAGCCAAAGATTGAAACTTTGCTAACTTCAAATTAACATCAGGTGCAACCTCAGCCAAATAACTGTCCACTAGATTAGCCACAATTGTCATCGGGGTAAGCGAGTGTGAATTTCCAATTAACTCCCCCTCGTCTGCTAAAGAATTCGAGGAATTCTCACTTACGTCCCGATCAACAAGCATGAAATGGTCAACGATTCGTTGGACACAGTCAATATCGTAAAGGGTCTCCATTGAGTAGCCCATGTTAGGTATGAGAATATCTTCGATAACTGCTTGATCTAACTGAACCCCGACCCTTTTTTCTAAAGTCTCTCGACATGAAGGACTAGCATGTAAACTCATGGATGTTCGTAGAAGCTTAAGGAGGAGTTTTGTAGGCATCACTCCCTTTTCATCGGGTAGCAAGTTGACAATCTCTTCAAGGAGAGCCTTCTGATCTACATCAGACAATGCAGTAAGTTTCCCGTTCTGAGTGTTAGATTGCCTGCCCATCAGAGAAAGATACTTCTTAGCGTATAACATGAGGGACCAACCAATCCTCTCGGGAGCCAAACCTCTTGAATCAACGGCCCGGATAAACCGTCTATAAATTGGAAGTTTGAGATTAGACACATCCTCATACCACCAATCATCTCCCACGGGTTGAACTGGCTTTGGACCTGTATGTATTCCATTCCACAAAGATGGACTCTGTTTCAAACTTTTTTCTGACGCGGACCAACTGAACAAAGTGGGGTCCGCACAAGCTCTCATCGCAAGAGAATTAATGCATCTTGAGACAATATGAAGGTCTTCTGCATAAGTTATAACCTCTTCACATGTCTCGAGGGAATTAATAGTATCAACCCAATTGCCTAAAACTTCATTGAGGAAAGTTTCGGTAAGTGTGATTAGGTTTCCTTCTCCATAGTTTTCGGTCATTTGAAGATAGTGGGCTGCACATCTAAGAACAACGACATTTGTTGCATTGAGTTCAAATTTGACACCATAACAGAACTTGGCTACAAGAAGAAAGGCTTTTGCTCCTCCGGGTATGTCGTGAAGTTGCAAAATGCATCTTTTCTCATTGTCAGACTTCTTCTCGTCTTCTGACGAGTCTCCAACTAGCTCTTCAAGTGTCCTGCTTCTAGACAATAATGGGAACTGCGATATAAAAAGTACAAGTCAGTAACTTAAAAAATGAGTATAAAAAGTACAAGTCAGTAATTTAAGGTTGAAGAATGGAAGGTACACCTTATGAAGATGGAAGGACTCTTCTCCTACTTTTATTACAATATCGCTTGGTAGGCCAGATGAACAAGTCCTGAAAAACAATCATGCTTAAAAACTTTCTGCACATGAGAAATTAACAGCTAAAAAGCCTAAAATTTATATGCCAAAACATGGTAAGTTAAGCAATAGAAGTTTTGAAGAGTGTTATAGACAACGATGTGCCAAGAAAATGGCGGAGAGCAAACATATTACATACTCCCTCCGTCCCAAATTAATGTTCTTAGTTTGACTTTACACGAAGATTAAGAAAAAGTAAATGTCGTGAGTATGAAAAGTAAAGTAGGAAAGAGAAAGTGTGTAGGGAGTTTTTGTTGTGAGAATGACAAGTGGGACCCACTTTCCATTTTAGGTAATAAAGTAAAGTAAGAACCTTAAATTGGGACAGACTAAAAAGGAAAGTAAGAACCTTAAAGCGGGGCAGGAGTATATATTACTCGTAATAAGCATCATAAACATTCATATTTATGAAAAAACATGCAACATCTTACTAAATTATACTCCCTCCGCCCATATTCAACATTTTAACAGCATATTCTCATTTTCATGAGTCCAGATCTCCTGTGCCCCTCCATGTTCCCCTCCCTGTGCCCCTCTAATCTGGACCGTTTATGTTGATATTGTAAACGGTCCAGATTAAAGGGGCACAGAGAGGGGCATATGGAGGGGCACAGGAGATCTCCTCTCCATTTTCATTACTACTCTTAGTGAGGTCCAATTATTCCTCCTCCTAATTTCTCTCCCCCAACAACCTTACGAAAATAGAAAGGACTATCATTTTGGGACGGTGGGAGTACTAGCTTAATAAGAAAATGTAAGTCAATATTGCAGCTACACTGAAATTGTGAGTTGTGCTAGATTCTTAAGTAAAACCTGCAGAGTTGGATAATCTGAGGCCAGCTGTAGGAGAAACAACAAAAATTGAGCATTTTTTTTAAAAATAAAATAAAAATAACAAGCTTAAGTAATCTTCTCTTGCACAAATAGTAAAATGTTCAAATTCACCCAAGAATCTCTTCAGCAAGAATATAATCAATTAACATGAATGTTACTAATAAAGTTCGAAGAATAATACTAGGGGCACAAAAAGGTCACAAAATCTCACTCACAAAATCCTAGGTGTAGTGATTTTATTGGTGTTTTTTAAATAGAGTGTGGCGGGTCCACTATCGCTACAACAAATAAAATATCGCCACCTCATTGTGTGAGCATGATTTTGTGACTTTGTTTTGTGCCCCTAGCATTGCTCAAGTTCGAATTTTTATCAATATTGCCCTCTTTCGATTAAAAAAAATGCACTACATAAAAAAAAATGCCCACTTGTATCAAATTTATACTCAAACCATAAAATGGTATACCCTTGTAAACATTTTACCCTGTTTATCTGAAATCCTAGAGCTGCCATTAAAACATCATAACATCATATAATTCTTCCTAGTTACACTCCAAAAGTTGCTTAACAAACAAAAACAAAGATTGCAGTACAGTTACAATGTACTCCCTCTGTCCCGAAATGATCTTCTTATTTGCCATTTTTCATTGTCTCAAAAAGTGCTTCCCATTTCAACAATTTGGGCTTAAATGTGCATAAACGCAACATGACTAATGAAGCACGTGTTCATATCCTTAAAACGTATGAATAGTCAAATGCGATCATTTTGGGACGGAAGGAGTATAACATTTATAAAATGGAAATGTACCCACATAACAAATTGATAAGACAGCCACCATAAATCCAGAAACTTGAGCTAAAATTGAACAAAACCATATGATTCAACACATTGATAATACCACCACCAAATCTACATATATCAATCAAAACATGACTAAAATAGAGCAATAATTGAATGTAGGCACCATCTCAGAAAATGGAAATATGCCCAAATAACAAATTCTAAAAGAAACCCTACAAAAGATAATCAAATTAAAAGATTCTTGAAATGGGAAAAGGGATTAAAAAAAAAAGAAAAAAAGAAAAGAGAAATGGACTAACCAAGTGTTTCCATCATCATATTTTTGAAAAGCCTCTGGTTTAGATCCCAACCTCATGCAGGCCATTGCAGTAACATAAACTCATAAATCACTGATACAAAAAAATGTCACACACACACAAACAAAACACACACTCTATCTGTGTGTAGATGATCGTTGCTGATGAGAGAGAGAGAGAGAGGGGGGGGGGGGGTGATGGTCCCGAGTCTATGGGGTGAAAATTCCCAGTAGAGAAAAATGTTGCTGCTGTTACAAAGACCTTATGCCTCTGTTTGGGGGTTATCAAAAGGTAACGCCTTTTTCCTCTATTTTATTTTATTTTATTTTATTTTCAATTTATTTAGTTTTTGTCGTAAATGTTTGGTTTTGACTCTTTCACTTAAGTTGAGAGTATTGATAGATGTTGCCAAAATAAATTTTAAAAAACAATATTCATCCTGGAACAAAATTAGTGCAAAATTGCTAACATTTAAAAATATTTTACTGGTGAAAATCTGCTAAAAAACGTGTTTTACGCTAAGCTTCGCGTAAAACGTGTTTTTAAGTTGGCGCGGTGGCATTTTTGTAATTAACGGGAAGTTGTTTAGCGCTGATCGTATGTGCCAGTGGTAGGGTAAAAAAGTGCCAGCACATGTACACTGACACTTGTTGACACTACCACTGGCAGTTTTTAATAAGTGTCAGTATCAATGTTAAAAAGTGTCAGTGTAATGGCTGGCAATTACTAACACTACCACTGGCACTTTTAATAAGTGTCAGTATCAATGTAAAAAAGTGTCAGTGTACTTACTGGCAATTTTTAACATTATCACTAGCACTTAGGAAAAGTACCAGTTTCATGTTTATAAACGCCAGTATGAAATCATTGGTTTTTTGTAATATTAACACTGGGCATTTACTATGGTTGCCAGTATTTACGAAAATGCCACCACTTGTTTCGAATAACAATGCCCAGCGTCTTTGAAAAACACGTTTTTCCTTTGCTTAAGGAAAAACACGTTTTTCACAATACTCACTCATTTTACTGTACCGTTTTATGTATCACTCTATGTGTCACAAGTGATCTAACGACTCACATTTATTGAGATTGACATTATATTGATATCAGTGGTGGACCTTAATTTTTTTATAAAAAGGGGCAAAAAATTGCATAGTGCATTTTTTATTTTACATCTAGGGGCAAGTTTTATTGAGTTGGTCTCATGTAAAACGCGTTTTTCCTAATGGTTAGGAAAAACGTGTTTTTCAAAATCGCCTGGCACTTATTAACACTCACTGGACATTCGTAACACAGAAACTGGTCATCCTAAACATTGTTACTGGCTATCTATTAGCACTTCTGCTACTCTCAAAATAATTTCAGAAAAAAACCTTCTGGCTATCACTTTTAAAAGTTCTGGCTATCAATCTCATATCCAGAAGGCTTTATATTGATATCCAGAACCCTTCTGGCTATCGCTTTCAAGGATTCTGGCTATCAATCTCATATCCAGAAGGCTTTATATTAACATCCAGAACCGTTTGAGAAGTTCTGACTATTTACAAAAATGCCACCGCGCGTTTTTTATAACACGACTGGCTATCACTTTCACAGTTTCTGGATATCAATCTCATATCCAGAAGCCACTATATCGATATCCATAACCGTTGAGAAGTTCCAACTATTTACAAAAATGACACCGCGCATTTTTTTAAAACACGTTTTTCCTAAGCGTTTCGTAAAACGTGTTTTACGCAAGATTTTGGCAATTTTATTTATTAACGCACAAAGAAAGATGGAGAGAAATACAGAAGAAGCAACATGAATACAAAGAAGCTTGTTGTAATGAATCAATAGTGATGTTAAGATTCTTTGTTAGTACACCCTCTGATGGATAAAATCCTCATGTAATAAAAATACCTTGCAAGTGTACAAGTGCCGAAGCAGCAGTATACAAAAGTAAGGGTCGAACCACAGAGACTTGGATTAATTCTAAGTTATTTCACTATTTTAAAAACAATAAAATAAAAGAAAATAAAATAAGATAAATGATCAACATGAACTAGCATATAAATGATAGGATTTGCAGAATAAAGATTCACAATCATCTCCCCTACGCTATGATAATAATCAAGTTATCAATCTCAATTCATGGATTCGTTCACTTATGTAAGAATTGGAACGGTGAGGCGGCCGAATTGCAATCTGTTTCTCTTTAGCTAATCACACTTCGCAAATCAAGTCCTTGTAATTGTTTAAAGAGTTATTACGTTTTAAAGAACATATAAACCTACACCCACTTGATTTCTATCACGGCATCATCTCCCCTACGCTATGATAATAATCAAGTTATCAATCTCAATTCATGGATTCGTTCACTTATGTAAGAATTGGAACGGTGAGGCGGCCGAATTGCAATCTGTTTCTCTTTAGCTAATCACACTTCGCAAATCAAGTCCATGTAATTGTTTAAAGAGTTATTAGGTTCTAAAGAACATATAAACCTACACTCACTTGATTTCTATCACGGCATCAAATAGATATATTAGTCAAAGCATTGGTCTACGCTTTAATCCCCAAATCAATGGCGGAGTTAAAACCCTGAATTGTTAAAAAAACCAATAATGACTAGTTCAATTATTGAAACCCTAGAAAACTTGATTAAAATACTTTGAACTACTAGAATGAGAAAGAATACAAGATTAATATTGAAGCATAAAATTGGTAGAAAGTTACCTCCAATTCGTAGTTGATGAAATTGTTTTTCATAGACAAAAAACAAATTTCTCCAACCTTGCAAACCTTACAAAATATTAACTAGCTACATGATTGGTGATAAATACAAAAAACCTAGTCTAGTATTTATAAGGAAAATTAAATCTAAAATCTAAACTAAAAGGGAATTGTAAAAGAAAAAGGAAAAGGAAACTAAATCAAAATCCTAAACAAAATAGAAAAGAAATTGTAATTCCTAATGCTTGTGAATAGTGTGGCTGGCTGACTTTTTGGGCTGGAAAATGGAAATTGCAGTTTAGTCCCTGAAGTTTCACGATTTTGCACTTTAGTCCCCATACTTTTAGTTTATTGCAGTTTGGTCCTAAAGTTCTAAAACTAGCAGATTGGTCCCTGGATTTTAGCAGTCTTTCACAGCACTCCTTGGCCTTCATAAGTTTACTCCATTAAGCACTTTTCGTCCCTCCTTATTGTAGATTGATTATTGAGCACATAACCACCCTAGACAACAAAAACACAAGAACACCCAAATCAAATAACAAAAGCTTGAGAACAAAGCAATAATTAAGCCTAAAAGTACCCAATAGAATGAGTAAAAACTCATTCATCAAATACCCCCAAACTTAATCACTTACTTGTCCTCAAGTAAAAAAATAAAAATAAAACTAAACTACTAAACAACAAACATAAATACTACTATAACACGAAAATAAAGAAAACAACTACAATATTTTTGGGTCTCTCCCGTAGTTAACATGAAAAACATACTACCATACGTCTCAACTTGGTTTAGGAACAAAACCATGCAAATGACTATACACTTGGAATAAATTAAATATTTTTCTTAAGCAAAATGATCAAGCTATAAATCTCTTGTGCATATAGAATATAAATATCATTCCTTAGCCTATCAAGATATGAATAACTTTATAAAGCATAGTACCCAAACATTCTCTTGTTGAATCCGTATTAAACCAAGGCATAAGAAAAATTCAACACATGATTCTCCTTTGATGAGCTCCCATACAATTTATCGCTTGATTCCCCTTTATATATATATATATATATATATATATATATATATATCCATATTATTTCTGGCCATTTAGGTCTTCGTAGGTACAAGAATTTTTATTTATTCTTGGAATGGGGATTGGCACCAAGGACTGGGAATTATCGTATTACCACATATCACTTTTATTTTTGGCCTTTATCGCATTCCCCTTTATATTTATATTTATATTTATATATATATATATATATATATATATATATATATATATATATATATATCCATATTATTTCTGGCCATTTAGGTCTTCGTAGGTACAAGAATTTTTATTTATTCTTGGAATGGGGATTGGCACCAAGGACTGGGAATTATCGTATTACCACATATCACTTTTATTTTTGGCCTTTATCGCATTTTGCGAGCATTCGATTCAATGCTTTCGCTCCTTGCCATTTCTCCCACTCTTCTTAACTAAGACCATTTTATTGGGGAATTTTTTTATACTTAACTGGGACTCACTTCAAGGAGGCTTAAAGTCCCATTTAACTTATGCCTACCCTTTAATCACACAATCACACATAAGATAATGCCAGGGTACTATAACTCGATAAAGATACCCAAAATTTTAACACCCAAAGATATGGTATATATTGAATAGTGCACTAGGGAGTCATAACTTAATCATGGAACCTAAGTTAAGTATTTAATAAATTCCACATGTACAGAAATTCACAAGCTTTTATCCCTATTTTCAAAACAAAACATCATTTGAGGTAGTAAAATAGTAAAGAGTACAGAAACTACGAGAGAGATTTATTTTTTTATTTTTTTCACAAGCAAAAAAATTAATTTGACCGCACCAAAGTTGCCTACGTTCTCCCTAGGACAATAAGGAGCTCAGGTCACCGTAGTTCGAACCAGACTTTAAAAAAACCAAAAATTATATAAAATAACCATTTTTTTAACTAAAAAAATGAAAAACAAAAAATAACTAAAAAAAAATGAAAAAACAAAAAAATAAAAATGCATTCCTACCCCCAAACTTAAACAAAACAATGTCCTCGTTGTCCAACAAACTAAAAGGGCAAGAACATATTAGGGTGATTACAGCTACTCCACTAATACATTACCAATCTCCAAATTACCACTTGAGAATTATAACAAGCACCTGGTGGGCACCTATTCTGCAAAGGAATAGCAGCAACAATTGCACCAACAACATTCCCCATATCCATATATAATTGTGTATCACAACAACCTCTCGTAACCACCACTTTTCAAACCCGAGGATTCCCAATTAAGAACATCAGTTTCAGGATTTAACAATACAATGCATTATTTGGCAGTTTAATCAAAATTATGCATCTTTCTATTTTATTATTATTATTATTATTATTTTACCTCAAACTGTTGCCAGTGACATGGAGCGGCCGGAGGAGATCGACGGTGTTGCCGAGCTGTGTTCGGACGGAGTTGTTGCTTGGTGAACGGGCGATGGCGAAGATGATGGGATATTGGTGATGGCCGTCACAGCAAAGAGAGGACGAGTGGGGTATCGGGGAGTCGGTGTTGGAGACAGGGTGCGCCGGCGTTGAATTTATCACATGGAGACCGGAGTTGGGGTGTGGACGTCAGATCAGAGAGTTGGCCGGCCATGGGAGATTCGCCGGAGATAGGACAGAGACGGCAAATCGGGGAGTGTGGCGGACCACAGCTGTCGACAGGAAGATTCAGAGGGCCAACATTCTTGAATTGAAGAAGAACGAGGCGTTGATTTGGAAATTTTAACGCCCACCACGTTTCCTCCTCTCTCTCTATATATATTTTTTATTAAATAGAAAGTGGCCAACTCAAATCTGTTCCACCTTTTGCAAATCGGTCCCTGCTTTGCATTCCTGTTTTCAGTTTCGTCTTGTCCGCACCTCCATGTTGTTCAGCCTCTACAATAAGAACAAAAGCTACCCACAAGCATAATATCTATTTAAAAAAATAAAATAGAAAAGAAAAACTAAACTAAAAAATTAAACTGAAAGGTTTACAAAGAATTGGAGGGACTTATAAAATTGAAAAAAAAAATGAAAATCTTTTTGGAGGGTGACACTATTTACACTCCTCTATAACCCCACAAACTCAAGGAAATCCTTTCGGATGACACGAAACAAAAACTAAATGATAAAGGATAGAGTATTTACATAATTGAGACGTGTCTCAACAAGCATAATTATTATTTTTTTAATCTTGGGCCAAGATTTTTTTTTTTTTTTAAGAAAGATAAATAATAGTCAAATAACTAGAATTAAAGCGCAAGTCCCCGGCAACGGCGACAAAAACTTGATGGATAAAATCCTCATGTAATAAAAATACCTTGCAAGTGTACAAGTGCCGAAGCAGCAGTATACAAAAGTAAGGGTCGAACCACAGAGACTTGGATTAATTCTAAGTTATTCACTATTTTAAAAACAATAAAATAAAAGATAATAAAATAAGATAAATGATCAACATGAACTAGCATATAAATGATAGGATTTGCAGAATAAAGATTCACAATCATCTCCCCTACGCTATGATAATAATCAAGTTATCAATCTCAATTCATGGATTCGTTCACTTATGTAAGAATTGGAACGGTGAGGCGGCCGAATTGCAATATGTTTCTCTTTAGCTAATCACACTTCGCAAATCAAGTCCATGTAATTGTTTAAATAGTTATTACGTTCTAAAGAACATATAAACCTACACCAACTTGATTTCTATCACGGCATCAAATAGATATATTAGTCAAAGCATTAGTCTACGCTTTAATCCCCAAATCAATGGCGGAGTTAAAACCCTGAATTGTTAAAAAGGCCAATAATGACTAGTTCAATTATTGAAACCCTAGAAACTTGATTAAAATACTTTGAACAACTAGAATGAGAAAGAATACAAGATTAATATTGAAGCATAAAATTGATAGAAAGTTACCTCCAATTCGTAATTGATGAAATTGTTCTTCATAGACAAAGAACAAATTTCTCCAACCTTGCAAACCTTACAAAATATTAACTAGCTACATGATTGATGATAAATACAAAAAACCTAGTCTAGTATTTAAGGAAAAATTAAATCTAAAACCTAAACTAAAAAGGAATTGTAAAAGAAAAAGGAAAAGGAAACTAAATCAAAATCCTAAACAAAATAGAAAAGAAATTGTAATTCCTAATGCCTGTGAATAGCGCGGCTAACTTTTTGGGCTGAAATTCGAAATTGCAGTTTAGTCCCTGAAGTTTCACGATTTTGCACTTTAGTCCCCAAACTTTCAGTTTATTGCTGTTTGGTCCTGAAGTTCTAAAACTGGCAGATTGGTCCCTGGATTTTAGCAGTCTTTCACAGCAGTCCTTGGCCTTCATAAGTTTACTCCATTAAGCACTTTTTATCCCTCCTTATTGTAGATTGAGCACATAACCACCCTAGACAACAAAACACACAAGAACACCCAAATCAAATAACAAAAGCTTGAGAACAAAGCAATAATTAAGCCTAAAAGTACCCAATAGAATGAGTAAAAACTCATTCATCACCCTCTTGATTTGATGATCCATACCATGTGTCTTGTTATGGACTTTAGGAATTATGTAATGAAGTTATTCTTCAATTTTTAGATAAATCCATTTCAAGATTTTTATTTGTCTTAGGCTGAGTTATGATCGGTTTGATTTCAGCGGTTTGGTTCTTCAAACCGCACTCGCGTTTTTCTTGAACCGCCAGCATGGAGCCGCATATGCTACTTTGGTGAAACCGCACTTCAAGTCTTACATGG
Organism: Campanula takesimana; assembly: GCA_026119855.1. NCBI lineage: Eukaryota > Viridiplantae > Streptophyta > Magnoliopsida > Asterales > Campanulaceae > Campanula > Campanula takesimana. The sequence continues at coordinate 233,466 of JAOWBW010000083.1, read as the reverse complement.
AACTGCAGATGCTACCATGGTAGAACCGCAAATCATGAAACCGCATACTACAGTTTCATTAAAACTGCACATCAAGTTCATTCATGAAACTGCTCCAGCATCTGGTGGAACCGCAGAGCATTTATTGAAGAATTCAAGCATGTCATTTATTCCTTAAGACAAACATTCCCTTTACAACCATAAAGGAATGCTTTATGACTTGACAAAATAACTTCGAGTTAACTTGGAGTTTCTGCAAGGAATGTCGGTTTTGTCGAGTAATTTCAAATGTTTACCGTGAGTCATTTCTCTGCAACAAAGGACAATCTCAGGTAGTGGTGCTACAACTACCTAGGACTACAAGACAAAACCAGGGACGAAAATGATAGCTCAACCAATGGGATTTTGACAACAGTTGTACCATCAAGATTTAATTCAAATCTTTGTCCAACGGTCACAAGGGTGCACTGCCTATATATAGCCTTCATTTTTCAACAATGAAGGTTGCTGAGCTTCAAGAGAGAAAATCCCCAAGTGTTCAAAGTTTGCTTTGAAGATTTTACCTAGATATTCAAACCTTCAAAGATCTCCTTAGCAAACTCAGAATTCTTCATCAAGCTTCAAGCCAAACAACCATTCATCACTCAGTCTTGTACACCGAAAGTTTTTATTTGCTCAAACATCAATTAGATCATTAGAGAATTTGATTCCTTTCCACACACACACCCGATATGTATGATCACATAGATTATACACTTCGAATACACCGGTTGTTATAATAGCTTTATTAGGTTAGATTGTTTATTTAGAGTTTAGATTCTTCATTGTAATCTTGTAAAACCTCCTCTAGATTAATACAAGTCTAGTAGCTATTAGAAAATCCTAGACTAACCATCTAGGTAGAGGACGCAGTTCATTCAAGAACGAACCTCTTCAAATTTGTGTGTTTGATCTTTACTTTCTGTTTTGTTCTTTAATTTTCATGATTGTGGTTTCTCACTGAGTTCAACTATGAAATGACTTGAAAAATGACTTGTGTTTTCCTTTGATCTTTAAGTTCAGATTATCTTTTGCATCATTGTATTTTTTTTCTAGTGCTTTGAACCGCAGTTGGCCAAACTGATAAGTACTCGGTTGAATTTTAAGGGTATTTTCAAAAAAGTTGTAACCGCTATTCACCCCCTCTAGCGGTTCTATACTCCTGTTGCCCTCTGGGATCAACAAGTGACTTCATATCTATACCTTGCTAAAAACACATTCAACATGCTAAAATTGTAAAACAATGACATAATGAAAATTATAAAAAAAAATTGTGTATTTCTTGACTTAAAAATCAACCAGACTTTCTATGTAGGGTTCAAAAACTAAGTTACACCACTCCTCACTACATGAAAAATTCTTCTGTTCTTTGCTATTGGGGTTATACAAACATGGCGTCGATTTCCAAGTCAAGGGCTGATGTGATGATTCACTCAAACTAAATATAATGATCTCCCCATCCACCCAAAATCCTATCGGATGCTCATTTCTTGGCAAAGGTCCAAATGAGGATCGCTTTGTCCAAGACTGACTCGTCCCTTTATAGATCTATACTTTAAGATAGTTATTGATTTCATCATCAGAGCCTGAGGAAACAAACGCTACAAGATTATCTTAAAAAAACAAAGAGCTTAAACTTCTTGAAGTAGTAACCATTATCATTAGGAGGGTGCGGAAGAGCTGTTCGGTTAAAAACTTCCTTGTCCAAATCAAATGATACTAGAATTACCCCTCCGTGTAGAAGAATTTCCAACCAATGCAAACAACCATTGACAATAACAGGATGATTGTGGATGTAACCCTTAGAGAGTTCAAGATATTGAACATGGCAACCAAGGTCATGAATTGACTCGTCTTGGCCTTGGCATACCACTTCCCTCCAAGAATTTGCACCTACATTGAGCACTTCGACATGGGTAATAAATCTTATATTATTATTTTGCTCGTACGACTTAAACACCAAAATCTGCACCAATTTGTATCTGCGAGTACTTGAAATATACGAGAAGCCAACAATATTATTTGATCGATTTTGAAACTCTGATGGAGCGGCAGGTTGTGGGGTCGGTAGGAGTTTGAATTTTCCTGTGGCCGGCACTACAAAAATGGCTTTTCCCGCCGCTAATTTCCGGCACTTTCATATGTGCCGCTAATTTCCGGCACTTTTGGTTAAAGTGCAGCTAATTCCCGGCACTTTTTCATAAGTGCCGCTAATTCCCAGCACTTTTTCAAAAGTGCCGCTAATTTTCGGCACTTTTGAAAAAGTGCTTGGACTTAAATAACATCTGAAATTACTTTAATTATTTTATTAAAAAATTAAAAATTAGTAACAATTAAACATAACATAAATTATTATTCAATATTTATTCAAACTAACAATAAAAAATTGATATTACAAAAGACTATTTGGTACTCACGTGACTTTGGTAGGATCTATCTCAATAGTCTCCTGCTAGTTGCTGAATTTCTAGTTGGTAAGATAGACTTTATTACCTACTCCCTCTATCCGTCCCAGTTTAAGGTTCTTAGTTTTTTTTGTTGTTTTTCTGAAGGAACTTTAAGCAATAATTAAATTATTGGTTAATCCAATTATCGTAATGAAAATCTAAAAGTTATTATTGATAGTGTTTATAATGGTGTACCAATAACAAGTTTTAAAATTTTCATTACTTGCTCAAAGTTCCTTCAAGTAAACCTCTAAAAAACTAAGAACCTTAAACTGGGACGGAGGTAGTACATTTTAGGATCTAAACTTAACAATATACTCACTTCAAATTTGTTCAATTTTTGGTATCTCATTTATTTATTCACACACCAATTATTTTTTTATAATACTCACTCCGTCCCAGCTCACTTGACACTTATTTCTATTTTGGTCCGTCCCAGCTCACTTGACACTTTCCAAAATAACCTACTTTTTATAATTTTATATTCACTCTACCCCACCACTCATTCTCTCTCTTCATTTTCCAACACTCAATTTATTCAACCAACACTACTATTTACTCCCACTCATTCTCTCTTTTTATTTTCTACCACACATTTTCCTTATTTTATTCTTTTTTCTTAGTTATTGTGCCCACCTCTTGGGTGTCAAGTGAGGTGAAACGGAGGGAGTATAATTTAATACTTAGTACGAAATCACGTCGTAGCGAACACCGTGCCCCGAGTTACTAATGAAATACTCCCTCCGTCGCATTTCAAATTGCAAAGTTGCCAAAAAAGGTGTCCCAACTAAAATTGCAAAATCCAAAAATAGCAAGTTTTAACACACTTGCACACTCACATCCACTATCCACTAACTATTCTCTACCCCACTTTCTCTCTCCCACTCAACTATCAACACTCACAACACATCACCTTTTTCACTTTTTCCCTTAATCCCCGTGCCAACCTAGTATTTGCAATTTGAAATGGGACGGAGGGAGTACATTATAAATGCTGTTTGCCTTTTGTCTTTTATTTTATCACAAAAGTTAGTGACTTTGTCACTTTTGAGTACAAAGGAGATTTGACAAACATGTTGACCAAGTAATAACCTACTGAAACAAAAAGGTCAGCATGTGCCGCCATGAAAGCTTAAACTAAACATGAAAAAAACTTTTGATTTTTTTTAAAAAAAAAAAAAAAAAAAAAATTGTACAAAAACAAGCAAGCTGACAGATTAAATTAGACAAAAATTAAGAAATTTGGTAAAAGTTGTAGCAATTGAATACTCCCTCCGTTTCATGTGAATTGAGACTTATTTCTCTTTTCGTCCGTTTCACCTCAATTGAAACTGCCCAAAATGGCAAACTTTTTAATATTTTATATTCACCCAACCCCACCCATTTAACCCCACTAATTCTCTCTCTTCATTTTCCACCATTCATTTTATCCAACCAACACTACTATTTACCCCACTCATTCTCTCTCTTCATTTTCCACCACACATTCACTACTTTCTCTTAATTTTTTTTTTTTTTGCCTCAATTCACATGAAACAGAAGGAGTACTTAGTATCAATATGCTCTATTAGAATAATTTTCTTTTCAACCAAAACTCATAAAAAGTGATGAAGAATCCAAGTATCACATGAGATCTAAGAGGTGGCACAATAACTAAGGAAAAATAATAAAATAAGGAAAATGTGTGGTAGAAAATGAAGATAGAGAATGAGTGAAGTAAATAGTCGTGTTGGTTGAATAAATTGAGTGAAAATGAAGAGAGAGAATGAGTGGTGTGGTAGATTCAATATAAAATTATTAAAAGTTGAATAATACGAGGGTCACAAAAAAGTCACAAAAACTTGCTCACAAAATCCTAGATGTAATGATGTTATTGGTGTTTTTAATTAGAGTGTGGCGGGTCTATTATCGATGCAACAAATAAAATATCGCCATCTCATTTTGTGAGCAAGATTTTGTGACCTTATTTTGTGTCCCTAGCATTGTTCTTAAAAATTAATTAATTGGGGGAGGTCTAAAGTGAACTGAGACATACCAAAATAAATAAAAATCACAAGTGAGCTGCGACGACGGAGGAAGTGTGTCAGTGTGAGTCTCGATTCTGCTTAACCGTTTTAGGCGCTAAGCCCCGACCCCCGACCAACCGACCTTAAGTGTATGGGATAAGAATAGGAATATAATATTTTGAGTAGGAATCAAAAAAATTATGGAATTTAGTATTGACTTATTTTCATTTAGCGACCTTGAACATCGACATTATGAATCAGAATCAGTGTATTGAATTTTATATATATTGGTTTGATTTTGGTTCCAGTTTATATAAAACTGGAGTATTGGTTCTGATTCCAGTTCCATAACTTTTATCTAAAAATAGACCAAACTATACCATGAATGCCTCTAGTTTTGGCGATGTATCGACTAGCCTACTGTAAAATACACTCCCGTCTCAGCTTAATATAGATTAGTAATCAAATTAATATAAATTTTACTTATAATTAAATAAAAAAATAATGATTCCATTTAAAATTTATTTATTTTTCATTATATTACAATTAATAATACATTTAATAACTATTTTAAGATTTTTATTAGAATTATTAATTATTATTATTTCAATTGTTGGTCAAAGTTACATCAATTTGACCCCTATTTCTTATTGAGATGGGAAGGATGAGGTATTGTACTCCCTTTTGTTCCAAAATGAATGACGCAAAAAAAAAAAAATTAATTTACCTTTAATTTTAGTCTAGAGTAAACTTGAAAATTTTTGCTCATTCATTTTGGTATTTTTGGAAAAAGGTTGCAACTAAAGCTAGGTCATTTCCAGACATTTTTACTATCTCGTCTATTGACTTTTGTTAGATCGTGTAGTTAAGAGCATCCACAATGGTAATAGCTCTTTGGAGAGCTTTTTTATAATTTCAATATACCAAATCATTTTTAACAATCAATTGAAGTATTTAGTATTTCTTCACCATGGCAAAGATAACTATTGTGAGAAACCGAGCACATTCGAAGCGCGATTAGCACGAGAAATTGTTAGAAATATTACAACAAGATTACATTAATATTATAGAAACAGAAAGATAAAACAGGAACTAAAATTATCAGAAATTGGTCTTCTTTGTATTTGTCCGAGTCGTGTGATAACACACTCTCCTTATGACAAATTTCGCCCCCTCACCAATGTTGTGCTTGAGGTTGTGAAGGATGTCTGCCTCTCAGGATGCAACGGATGGACCGGACAATTCAGCACAATTGAATCTCCGACGAACTGACGATATGCCTGTACAATGTCACCAACGAAATTGTAAGGAGGGCCAAGGAAAACGAGAGCAACGAAGAAGATAGAGGACTGCTAGAAGGTGTGTTTGAAAATGGCTGTTAAAGCCTCAATATAAACTGCTAAGGAGATATCCATTTAATCGTGACAATTAAACTGGAATAATGGGCATTTATTTCTGGCTGTTGCACAATCACAGAAATAATTGGGAATTAATTCGGCTGTTACAAGCAAAATTAAATTCAAAAATCAAAACACAAATCTGTTTTCGGGATAGAAAAAATAAACAAAAGGTTAACTTGTCAAGCGAGGCAATTTTGGAGCTACATTCGTGTCCGGCGGTCCAAGGCACAAATTGTCAAATTTGAACTGAAATTTGCATCCCCCGCGTGCGAGAGAGCACCTCTAATCTTCACAATCTTAACCCATACAATTGGTTAATTATATTTAAACTAGCTCAACCTTTTATTCCAAACCAATGTGGGACAAGTTCTCAAGACTTTACCCACCAATAGTCTTTTTCAATATTTACTTCTTCATCCCATTTGGGAAGCCCCTTTAAAGCCAAGGATCGTAGGAAGCCTTCTCTTCCTTCTCCATGTGGGATAACAACTCACTTCCCAACATATCCATTTCCTTTTGATCCTTTAATTTTCTATCATTCAAGATTTAAATTGGATACACCAATTTATTATTCACATGTTGGAAAATAATCATCCACATTAATCTTTAAAATCGACAAACGATTTTTCTAAAGAAACGCACGCAATTTACTTAACACATTTACACATTTTTCAACAGAAACTTGATGCCCTACAGTACTGATGGGTGCCCTCGAGCGTGGACTCTCACACCATTTACCCGTAGACAAGATGAAATGGGTCGGGCCAGATAATCTGTTTTCCCACCATCAAGTGGGAGAAATACCATCCCGAAGTATTAGATTTTTCGTGTACTCGATATTTTCTTTATGATTTCTCATATATTAAGTTTTTTTTTTGTATAGAGGAAAAAGTTACAGAAAATTAGGATTTACTATCACTACTTGTGGTGACGCGCATATAGTCAGCCACCATTAATTCTTTGAGTTCTTCATCCGGGGCCTTCATGCGAACAAAGGGGAGATCCTGCTCCGCTCCCCGGTTGGCCAAATAGTCAGCACAAAAATTCCCTTCTCGTCGAGTATGTTGGATAAAGCACCGGGCTTTCTTGAGGAGAGCTTGAATATCATTCATTACTGCAGCATGGAGGTGGCTTTCATCCACCGGTTCTTCAACGAGCTGAACTTCTCATATATTATGTGTGAGACACAAAAAGAGTGCAAAAACATAGTTATAAATGATGTGTGACGATCAGTTTCTCGTTTATACATTGTTTAATGTGTGAAAATTAATTGTTTTCTTAAAAAAATATACTCCTATATTTTTTATATATGTTGGAGTCCGTGTAATACATAATGTCCCTAAAAATATCATGTACAAGAGATATAACCTTGAATTCGTTAAAAACTAGCACTCTATCAGTATTGTAGTTGAATGGCAACCAAATGTGAAAAATAGAATACCAATTAGGGTAAATATAAAGTCACAAAAAAGTACCACAAAATGTGGCTTACAAAATGATGTGTCAAAATTCTATTGGGTTTTTTAATTAAAGTGTGCCGGGTCCACAATCAATGCAACCAATAAAATATCGCCATCTCACTTTGTATCCATCATTTTGTAAACTTCTTTTGTGCCTTTAGCATTGCCCTACCAATTAATTAATTTGCAATTACAGGATTAACATTGCAAAGGAGCTTTGTTTACTATTCCCACTGGCTCGAAGTGATGTTCTCACTTTTTTTTCTGTTTGTTTAAATAAACTTTAATTTTAATATTTTATTATCAAATGTAATTTCCAATTATTCAAATAAATATGTTCTCAAAACACTAGACTAGTTCAGCAGTGATCATTTTCTTTGCATTGCATATCACTTCTTGTAATCATGTTGAATTAAGTAACCAATCTGTTTAATCTGTTGTTTTTTTTTTTTTTTTTTTTTTTTTTTTTTCTGAACTCGTTGCCAATGGTTTAACTATGTTCAGCTCTGTTACCAGTCGTGTTTGCAACTTTGCATAAAATAAATGTTATACCTTTTGGATTTGATTTTACTTTTGGTAGAAGCTAATACCAACCGTACGAATCGAGTATCAACTAAATTGGTATACCGACTTAGTTGGTTATTAATGGTACATATTTTTGTGTACCAACTTATTAATCCTGGCTGGTACATGGTATAAAAAATATACAATTGATATACCTACCAAGCCACCCCTATCCATTGATCTGTCCTAGAATGATAGTTTCTTTTGACTATCATCAGAAAATCTCCCAAAAAAAAACCCTTTTAACACTTGTATTAGTGTAAAACGTGTTTTCAAATAGCGGGGTGATATTTTTGTAAATAAGTGGAATGTTGTTACAAGGCGCGGTGACATTTTTGCAAATAACTAGAACTTACAAAACCTCACCAGACATTTTTTAACAATGTCGGAGGCATTTTGCAATATTACAACAAGCACTTTTTAACACTATTGCAGACACTTGTTTTATAACTTATAAAAACTCACCTTACACCTGTTGACATTCTAAAAGACATTTTTAATACAACAACAGACACTTTTTAACACTAGGACAGACGATTGTTAACACTACAACTGGTAACCTTAACACAAACACTAAAAATGCCTGTTTGAATGCATAAAAGTGTATGTTTGAATTTTTACAAGTGTTATATTACAACAAACACTTTCTAATATTAGAACATGCATATGATAATATTAGAGATGACAATTACGAACCCGTTTTTCTATATCTTAGTATAAAACAGGCTTCTCATAAGACTTACCCATTCAACCATTTTAGTGATTTATTTCATCTTTTCATATTTATTTTTGTTGGAGTTAAACAATTACCTAACACCATGGTTCCTCTAAAACAAGAATGACGCAAGTGAAGTGAGAAGTATTATTTGTTGTTAGTAGTTTAAGGAGTTAAAAGATATTTAACGTTCAATTTAGAAATAAGACTAACTTTATGGGACAAACAAAACTAAAAAGATAGACTATTATTTTAAGAAAGAGGGAGTAGTATTTGTTTCAAAGTAACTGTCACATTTTTAATAAAAAATAAAATTAGTTTAATATTGTCATGGTATGGTAGGAGTAATATACAAATAAATATACTTCATTCGCCCCATTACAAGTGAGACCATTTTTTTTTAACACAAAAATTAAGAAAAAATAATATAATTTTATAAGTAAAAAAGTGGTGAGTATTAAAAGTGAAGTATGATAGAGAATGAGAAAAATGAATATTAAGTGGATTGATGTTGTTACTATGACAAGCGTGTCCCATTGGTTAAAAAAAAAAAAAACTTTGATATTTTGGATAATTTCAATTGTGGTAGGATGGACATAAAAATATTAAGAAAATTTACTTGTAGTAGGTCAAAGAGAATTTATTTTAAAAATACTTGACAAATAAATTGTGACATTCTTATTATAAAATAAAAGACTAGTATTTGTTTATCAATTAGGCATGATTTACCCTAGGGCATATACATGTTTAAATAAAAACTTGACCAATAAGGAGATCTTCCCTCTCCCTCTCTAGTTGCGTGAAAGAAAGTAGGCAAATGCACCAAAGGGCAAAGGGCAAAGGGCAAAGGGCAAAGGGCATCCCACGAACGAGTCCATGTACGATTTTGATCATTTAATCTCCAAGTTTCTGTTTTTTTAAAACGGATATACTATGTTTTTTTGTTTTTTTTTGACGAATTTACCTACTTACTTATGTCATTAGAAGACTTGGCTCGGGGTCAACTTAGTGATGGTACATAATTGTAGCATATTTAGCATTAAGATGCGCAAATTGAACTACTTTCTTATCTACTTTTACTCTCTCCGTTTCAAAATATCTGTTGCTTTAGATTTTTTCACACATATTAAGAAATGTAATTAATGCATGTTAAGAAGACCCATTTACCCCTAAATAATTCAAATTTCTAGGTGATTAAATGCTTGCATGAGATACACTTTCACCATCATTAATAAGGGTATAATTGAGACAAAAGGGTAAAAGTGCATTTATAATAGTAAAGCGACATATATTTTGAAACAATATTTTACTCCTAAAGCGACTGATATTTTGAAACGGTGGGAGTATAATCTTACCATATATTTAATACTACCTCCTTCATTTGCTTAAAAAATAAATAAATAATAAATATCCCATCCTTCATAAGGACGTTTTAATCAAATCCTGTTTTTGGTAAGTTGAAAAAATAAATAAAAATAAAATAAACTTTTAAACAAAGAATATCTTTAGAATTACTTGAGGAATTAACAAAGATACATACCTGCAGGCTACACCAACAAGTCATCTTCTATATTAATTTTAAATTCAATTTTATAACTAACCAATCTTTCATGACTAGATAAGACAAATTTAAACCTTTTTAAGTTTATGTAAAGAAAAAGCATACTCTAAAATAATGGCTTTACTTACTATTTTGCCCCTCAATTCCTCAACAATATGATTATATCTTGAAGTAAAATAGGATGTGAATAAAGAGATGAGCTAGCTGATAGGGACATTACAAGTTTCAAATTATGATAAGGATTAACTGCATAGTTAATAATGGATAGATCAAAATAATTAGAGATGCTTATAAATGATCATACTACTTCATAAGAGTTTAATTTGCAACAACTAAACGATTTTTTTTATTTTTTTATTTTTTTTGGCAAGATACTCAGATTTAGGAGATGTGTGAATACACTTGAGAATGAGAGAGAGAGAGAGAGAGAGAGAGAGAGAGGGGGGGGGGGAAGAATTGCACCGTTTATTTTGGGACGAAAGGAGTCCCAATGCAATTTTACTATTGTTATGCAATGTACAATTAAGTAAAGTACATTTTTTTTTAAAAAAAATTGACAAGTCAACTGCAACATTTATGAGAAAAATTTGGGGCAAAATAGGGTTTTAGGTTTAGGGGTTTAAGGGTTAAAAACATGACTTTTTATAACTTCTGGAGGAACTAGTTTCCCTCAAAATCTACTCAACATTTATTTTGGAACGAAAGAGTATAGCATGCTTTCTCTCTTTAATCGACACCCTTTGCTTTTTCTCTATTATGTTCAGAGTCATTGTGTATTTTCTTTATATTTATTTTTGTTTCGAAACTAGAAATTAAAACCTAAACATAAACTAAAAAATTATTGTTGTGTGCCGAGCTACGTGTTGAACACAATGTCTTTAATATTTAAAAAAAAATGCATTTTTTCATGATATGACTAACATGAAGGACCTAATTATTTGGCATTGAGAGTTGGGCAACACTAGCGAGCGGCACAAAATAAGTTTACAAAATCATGGATACAAAGTGAGGTGACGATATTTTATTGGTTGTATCGATTGTGGACCCGACACACTCTAATTAAAAACACAACTAAATTTTGTAAGCCACATTTTGTAGCACTTTTTTGTAACTTTATATTTACCCTTGAGAGAGAGTTTGGGTTTCTCCTCAGGAGACATAGGGAGAGAAGAAAGGGCAATTCAGTCAATTCCATTGCGTAACAAAATCAGGTTTTTTGAAACTAGGAAGAACAGAGAGAGAGAGAGAAACAAAGAAAAAAGAGAACGAAGAAAAAGGCAACCATTTTTTTTTCTTCTAAATAATCTTTTTTTTTTTTTTTTTGAAAACATTGCCTGGAAAAACCAAAAAAATATAAACTTTGTTTCTGTGCTTCTCTAATTAATTCTCTGATTCCCCTCTGGTGGAATCAGGGAATCTTCTCTTCCCAATTTCCTTTCTTTGGAGAAAATACTGAATTTCTATCATCAATGGGTTCTTAGTTATTGATTTTGAGGAGAATTTTGATTAAAAAAAAAAAAAAAGGGGGAAGGGATTTTTGTTGTGGTTAGAAAATTAAAACAAAAATGGGTATCCAAATGTCTGATGGGAAGATGGAGGGTTGGTTGCATCTAATTCGTTTCAACAGGTTTGGGTTGCAATTTTCAAGAAAAAGGTATTTCATTCTTGAAGATAATTGCCTCAACAGCTTCAAATCCATTCCTATATCAGTCAGAGAGGTACATTACATTGCCATTTCCTTCTTTTTTTTCTTTAGTCAATATGTGTGTAAATTTCATGCATTGATTATACTAGTATGCCATAAAGTTTGCATTTTGATCGCCTCCGTCCCAAAATACTTGCAGTTGTAGGAGAAATTTTCTCGTAAAATATTTGCAGTTTTACAGTTTTTCATAAAGATTAGATTTTGATATTGTATTGATTAGCCCTCTTTTCTGCGTTGCGCGTTTGGTTGTTGCACATAAATTTTAAATTTTATGTGTGTGTGTGAATTTCATGCATTGATTATACTAGTATGTCATAAAGTTTGAATTTTGATCGCATTAGTACTTTCTCCGTACCAAAATACTTGCAGTTGTAGGAGAATTTTTTTTCTCCTAAAATATTTGCAGTTTTACAGTTTTTCATAAGGATTTGGGTAGCCCTCCTTTCTGCGTTGTGCGCTTGGTTGTTGCACATGAATTTTAAATTTTGATCGTTATTAGTGAACCTTCTGCTGAAAGAGAATAATAATTCTGGGCTTGGTGTTATAATGATTTTCTTATAGTGATAAGTTATTAACTTGGTATTCTTTGTAAAGATAAAACCCAATTCTTTAATTTGTTTCCTTTCTTAGCAGGTGGCCCTGTGCATGATTGTTGTGTTATATTCTTGGTGTCCTAATGATGCTGTATTGTGTTTTTGTTTGTGTGACGTTGACTTCTTACCGTTGGACTAACTTCTAATTTTCTGATTGTAATTACTCTTGGATGTGATCAGCTCCCGTGTAATCATGAGATCATATCTCGGCTAATAATGAAATCTTCGATGCCATGGTCTTATATCAATAAATTTGCTCTTTTTTCCATTTTGATAGATAAAATTTTGTTACGCTAGTGTTTACTTAGCTGTAAAGATTACATTATAACCTCTATAAACTACACTACTTCGAGTCGAATGCATATGAATTTGAAAGAAAAAAATAAGTATATCCACATCAATTCTCATTTGTAAAAGAAATTGTTGAATTGACTTTTAAATAGCTACTTACCAACAGTTGTCTTTCTGTCAGGAACCACTGAGAAGTGCAATAATAGACTCCTGCATAAGGGTCGTAGATAACGGAAGAGAGAGCTTTAAGAGAAAAGTATGTAGCTCTTAAGAAATATCTACAAACACTACTTTCTCCGTCCCCAAAATACATGTCCATTTTTGTTCTTAACAAAATGTCAATGATTTCTCCCTCGTTTTCAATACAGGTCTTCTTCATTTTTACCCTCTATAACACTTCTAATCACAACGATCAGCTTAAGGTTTGTCGTTATTCTTTTAGGACATTTGGAATCTACTTATTTATGACGATTGATGCATAGACCTCATATTTTTCTGTGTACAGTTTGGAGCAACCAGCCCCGAGGAAGCAGCCAGATGGATTCGTTCTTTACAGGATGCTGCATTAAAACCTGGAGACAATTCTATAGCAAGGAGAATATGGCAGCCATTTAGGTAAACCAGTTTGGGGTACAAGTTTTTTCAATTTTTTTTCACTAGTCTCTTTATAATTGCAAAACTAAATGTTTCGAAAGAAGATTTCAAGAATATAAATAGATATCTGCCACTAAATTGTACAAAAACTCGAGAATTTTAGATGTCCCTTGATTTGAAATTTGGACATTCATTTAGGGACAGAGGGAGTACTAATTTCCAGTTTATAAGTTTAAACTAACAAGGTCATATTTGGTATTTCATTATTTTAGTAGCTTCATGATTCACACATGGCCTTTTAAGTGCAAATTTTCAGACAGAAAGTAGGAATCTTTGAGTGGGACAGAGGAAGTATGTAACTTGATATACCCTTGCTGTATAGCTGTCAGTTTCATGTTCAAGAAAGTTAACTTCATGATACCTCTAAAAAAGGAAAGAAAAAGAAAAAAAATGATTATGTGAACTAGAATTTCCACAAAGCATAAGAATTCTTCAAGAAAAGCAAGAGGAGACAATAGCTGTTGAAGGATCTTGTTGTTTTTCTTCGTTTGGTTATCTTTTATTTGATACGTATATAACAGAATTGGATTTATTCTAACAGATTGAGTGAGACAAGGACGGTCCATAAGAAATTTGTGGACTGGACCTCCGCTGCATCCATGCATGTAGATGCTATGACATCTGATGTTCTATCTCCTTCGCCTTGGAAAATATTTGGTTGCCAAAATGGTAATGAGTTGGGTACATAATATTTGCATTATTATTATTTTTCCCTTTCAGTCCTTTGTGTAACATCATTCTTTTATACTCCATATTCTCTTCAGGTTTACGGCTATTTAAAGAGGCGAAAGATAGGGACTCAAGCGGAAGAGTACGTGTTGTTGGTTTTCCAAATATATATAAATAATAAATGCATCTGTTTCTAAATCATTTGTGCCGTTTTTCATCAGAATTGGGATGATCACCCAGCAATCATGGCTGTTGGTGTGGTTGATGGGACTTCAGAAGTTGTTTTTCGAACTCTCATGTCGCTTGGTTCCTCCAGATCAGAGTAAGATTGCTGGAACCTTTCTTCAATTTTAGTGTATATGTATATATACTCCCTCCGTCCCAAAAGTTCTTCACATTTGACTATTCAATTTTTTTAAGGACGCAAACACTTGCTTCACTAGTCATGTTGTGTTTATGTACATTTAAGCCGAAATTGTAGAAATCGGAAGAACCTTTTTGGGACAATGAAAAATGGCAAATGAGGATCATTTCGGGACATAGGGACTAGGGAGTATAACGAATGAGGGGTGGAGTTGGAATTTCTGGATTGTAAGTTTGTAACGGGAACAGTGAGGTTCAACTAGAAAAGCAATTGATTATGAAAATCGACTGTATTATTTGATGAGGAATTATACAATGAGTTGCCCATTCCAAGTCTTTATGTTGATGTGGTCCGACTCGTCTATGGTATCCATACATGAATATGGGGTTGAAAGTTTATTAGTGTATGCTTTCATCAGACGGGATCCACAATTAATCTCAACTACTACCTTCGTCCCAAAATGAATTCCAAATTTACTCTGGATCAAGAGCAAATTTTAAATTTTTTTGGACAATCATTTTGGGATGGAAGGAAATGGTGAAGCTTGTCACACTTTTTTAAATTTCCAAAACTACCCTTCAATATCTTAAAAATGACCTGAAGACCTTCTTTCGTCTTGGTTTCAGATGGGATTTCTCTGTCTACCGAGGCAGTTTGGTCGAGCACCTCGATGGTCATACAGATATAATTCACGTGCTACTGTATAAAGATCTCCTTCCATGGTCAAACTTTGTAATCTCTTTATCGAACATCAATACTCATAATAATATCACACAGTTTGTGACACTTCATGATTTGCAGGGGAATGAAACGAAGAGATTTACTGTTGCGGCGTTACTGGAGAAGGGAAGACGATGGAACATATGGTAATTCGAATTTAAAGATCCTTTTTTATTTCGTCACCAAAAAGAGACAAGCTTCAATATTTTAACCCGTGCATACTTCTTTTTGCTGGTTGTGCTGCAGTTATCCTATACCATTCTGTATTTCACAGGAAGTGTCCACCACAACCTGGTTATGTCCGTGCTACCTTAAAAAGTAACTTGTGTTTTATTTTTGAAACATCAGATGATATTGTGGAGCTGTTTATTTTTTTATATTTTTGTTTTTTTTGTTTTATGTTTATTTATCGTTCAGGTGGGGGTTTTGTGGTGACTCCTGTTAATCAAGGAAAAGAGTCTGTTGTTAAACACATGCTCGCCATTGATTGGAAATGCTGGAGATCTTACTTGACAAAAGCATCGGGTAGATCCATGACCATCTGTATGCTTGTTAGAGTTGCAGGTACTAATCTCATTGATTGTTATTAATTTTTTACTCCCTCCGTCTCTGAGTAAGAGTCCTACTCCTACTTTCCTTTTTCGCACGTCCCAGAGTAAGAGTCTCATTCTCAAAATGGCAAATGATAAATATCTTTTTGGACAACTTTATCCTTATAAAGCTTGTATGATTACAAAAAAAAAAAAAAAAAAAAACACTAACTTACATTTTACCCACTTGCATTATTATGAATAATGTTCTGGACAATTATATCCTCAACCCACTTGCAATTTTTACCCATTTCTATTGTTTCCTTAATAAGCATGCAAAACCAAGGTAGGACTCTTTGGCGCGGAGGGAGTATTTTTTTTAAAAATATATCCCGTCTCCCCTTTTCTTGAAAACGACGATTTTTCCTTCTAACAGTAACTATCTTTGACTTTATGTGTTTAGCGCTAAGAGAAATGTTTAAAGCGAAAGCAGGGAACTACACTACTGAATTTTCGATAAGGGAAGTTCCTGGAGACGTTGGGTTGCCTCAAGAAGAGGAGAAAGAGGATATCAAAACAGAAGTCGACACGGGAAAGAAGGAGAAGGCCAAACTAGAAGACGATTTGAATACGCCCCTTTCAGGTTCTTCAAGTCTGCTGGAATTGAATGATGCCTCTGATGAGTTTTTCGATGTCCCTGAACCGTCCGACGACGAGCAATTAGAACATCAATGGTCCTCTGATCAGAGTCCACAGCATCCTTATGCGCAAGAATCATACCATTCTAATAAACTATCATCGGCAGCCAATTTTGTCAAGAAGTTGCATGATCTTGCAGGTTAGCCCGCCCTACTATTGAGAGTGATGGATGCTCAAAATCTGTAATATTCAGAAAAGTTTGATTTTTTTTTTTTTTTTTTTTTGTGTTCTGATTATTCTATAGTTCAGAAGAAGGGATACATGGACTTACAAGAGGTGGCTTGGGAGAATAACGTGTCGTTCTGCTACGGAGCAACTTTTCCTAAAGACTCGAGCTGTCAACTGCCTTGCAGTTGGTCAACTGCTGACCCTTCAACGTTTTTGATCCGTGGCAATAATTATCTTGAAGACCATAAAAAGGTTCATTCTTGGTTACCCTACTGCAGTTCAATCTTAAAGTGTGTGTGTGTGTGTTTGTACACTTAAACATGCTGTCTTTGAACCAATCAGATCAAGGCAAGAGGCAGCTTGATGGAAATGGTTGCGGCAGATTGGATAAGATCTGACAAACGTGAAGATGATCTTGCTGGCCGTCCTGGAGGCATTGTTCAGGTTAGATCCATAGCTCCCCATATTCAAATACAGCACATAGCCACATATATACATATACATATACATATACATATACGCATATACATATATACATGTATATATACATATATACATGTATATATACATATATACATGTATATATATATATATATATATATATATATATATATGTATGTATGTCTTAAATCTCTCGCAATAAATTTGACACTATGGTGCAGAAATATGAAGCACAAGGTGGGCCAGAATTTTTCTTTGTAATAAACATACAGGTAACATTTTCATCCTTGTTATTGTATCTTATAACGTAAGATCATGCGGATATCAGCGTATTCACGATATTTAGTATCTTGAATCAGGTCCCAGGCACAACTACATACAGCCTAGCTCTATATTACATGACGAGAACTCCATTGGAAGAATGTCCTTTGCTTGAAAGCTTTGTCAATGGGGATGATGCTTTTAGGAACTCGAGGTTCAAGCTCATACCCCACATTGCCACGGTACGGTGATAGCTTGAGTTTTGAGTTCTTATTTGGTACTAAAATGGAACTAGTATACTCCCTCTGTCCCATAACAAGGGGAGCTTTTGGTCAAACCAACTTGAACTTTGACTAACATTTTATGCTAAATTATGAATCTCCATAAAAATTTAAGAAAAAAGGTTATTACAAGTGCGAATTTTGTAAGATTTTAGAGGTTTTGATGCAGCTTATCAATACTTGCCTCCGTTTGTTAAAAGTAAAAATGCAATAATATTATTCAAGAGTTGAGAATGTTGGTGGGTGGTGTTGTAGGGATCGTGGATAGTAAAGCAGAGTGTTGGAAAGAAAGCTTGCTTAGTGGGTCAAGCCCTTGAAGTCAACTACTGTCGAGGAAAGAACTACTTGGAGGTAATTCACACGCGCGCGCACACACACACTACGACAACAACAAAGCCTTAATCATACACACACACTACTACAACAACAACAACAACAAAGCTCACACACACACACACTACTACTACTACTACTACAACAACAACAACAAAGCCTTAGTCTCACACACACCAAAAAGAAACATTTCTCCGATAATCTTATGCTAGAATTTAGTTATTGTCAATTGTCATGATATGTTAACATGAAAATTGTGTATTTTCAGCTCGACATTGATGTGGGCTCGTCGACAGTGGCTAGAGGTGTAGTCAGTCTAGTACTCGGATACCTCAACAACCTGGTCATAGAAATGGCCTTTTTGATACAGGTAAAGTTTAGTACTTCTTCACAATCGCAATTCACAATTGATTATCCTCAATGAAATCGCGTTTCAGACCTTTGAAAAAAAACACACAAATTCTGCAGGCTAATACACAAGAAGAGCTCCCGGAATCCCTTCTTGGGACTTGTCGACTTAATCACATGGACACGTCAAAGTCAGTTTCTATGGAGTCCATGAATACCCTTTAGAACAAGAGCATTTTACGTCTAGCTAGTATGGACAGGGCACCCTCCCAGTACAGGAACAAATTTAATCAAGTATACATACAGAGCAAGGATATGATCGCATGAGAGGCAAATCAATCCTCGAGTCGATAACTGATTCATGTATAGGTATTTTTATTTATTATTAGTTTAGTTTAGTTTCAGTTAATTAATTGTAAGTTATATGGTGTGGGGGTTCGATTATATTTGTGAAGGTTTATGTCTTATTATTTTGATTTGTTCTTAGATTTCTCCATTCTTTCTACTGATACTAAGAGTTCAAATTTCAGCAATTAACAAGTTCATTTCTTTTACTTGGTCTCTCTCTCAGTTTCTCTCTCTAGATCTCTCTCTCCATTGGTAGTACGAGTCATCAGGAAGGGCATACGTATATTTTATATTTTATGACAAAAACTCGTGTGAGATGGTTTCATACATAAGACGGGTCTCATTGAGTGAGTAAATGTTTTGCCCCCTATGGGTGGGGCGGGGCAAGCCCATTTCTTCTCTCGTCGAGATCCGTCTCACGTGTGAGACCGTGTGTAGTACAGCTTTGCCTTTTCCTATATTAGCTTGGAAAAGAATCATATCTTCAATTAATCAAACTTTAATAGGATTACGTAACCAATCTTGTGTTTATCCTTAATTTCCCTTGTTATATTAGGAATAATAACATACTCCTTCCGTCCCGCTCGAATTAAGATTCTTGGTCAAGCAATTCGTACTTTGACCAATAATTTGAAGAAAAATAATGATGCTAATAAAAATTTAAAATTATTATTGTATCACTCTTAATAATAAGCTAATTAACTATTTTTTAGATTTTCATTAAGATAATTATTTTTCTTCAAATCGTTGGTCAAAGTATAAATTACTTGACCAAAAATCCTAATTCGAGCGGGACGGAGGAAGTATTATTTATATAAAAAGGATTAGGATAGGAATATTATATTAGAGTAGGAAATCCGAATCCAAAAATTAAAGAATTTATTATTGTAATTCCTTTAGCCACCTGGATTTGGAATATGACCGTTATATAAATCAATCAACAGGTTTCTTTCTTCAACACAATTGACTACCTTCTTTCAAAAAAAAAAAAAAAAAAGTACTTTTTTTTAATAATACAATGAAAGGAGAAATAGTTAGTTTTGAAAAAGCTGCTGATCAATGCTGCAATGTTTTGCCGGGCGATCTCATAGTAGAAATCCTTCAAAGATTGTCAGTCAAGTCTTTGTTGCGGTTAAAATCCGTCTCGAAAGGCTGGTTATTGTTGATACTTCACCCTCAATTTATTGCTAAACACTTGCTCTATAATCAACAAAAAGCCGCGGCCACCACCAAGGGCAACTATCTCCATCGTTACCACCATGATCCGCATTGTAGGAACGACATCTCCAAGCTCATACGTGCGCTATTTTTTTCCAACACTGATTGTTGTCCAGAAGATCATCATCAAAGTGGCATCTCATTGATTTCGAAGAGAGATAATGATCGGAATAACCCTTTCTCAACTAGCCTGCTCTCTCTTGATCATCGTATTAGAGACAGAGAAAATCTATTCATTGTGGGTTGTTCGAACGGCTTGGTTTGCCTGAAATTCAATTTCAATACGTCTTTTGCCATATGGAACCCTGCCACAAGAAAACTCAAACTCCTACCAAGGTCAAAACTACCTGATTCACTTTGTGAATACCATCAAATAAGTGTTGGCTTCTCGTATGTTCCCGGTACTGCCTGTTACAAATTGGTGAGGATTTCCGCCTTACAAAAGGCCAAGGAAGGAAGTAATGGTATTGTAGGATACGTTACCCGTGTTCAAGTTTTCAACATGGCAACGATTGTTGGAAGGAGGTGTTATTCCATGGCGAAGAGGAGTTATCTCGTAAGTTGCCGTGTTACATATATCAATCCCCCGTTGTCGTTAATGGTTGTTTGCATTGGTTCGGGCGAACAAAAGGGTCATCTAGATCAATGATATGGTTTGATATGGAGAAGGAAGTGTTTATTACGAAAACGGAGATGTCATACCCTTTTGAAGATGATTTCAAACTTTTCAATATATCATGTGACCTTACTGTTTATGACGAAAATCTTGCTATGTTCGTTTCTCCATCGAGCATGTTTCCTCAACTATGGATCTACAAAGGGACAAGTTGGAAAAAGCAATTAACATTTGGACCGTTGCCAGCTGGTCACTATCCAATGGGATTCTGGGAAGAGAATATTATTATCAAGCCGAATAAGGTGGTCGAGACTGAGGACGGACCAGTCGTCCACACATATGGCATACATGCATATCTATATAACCCTTATAGCAAAGAAAAGACACATTATTGTCCATGTCGAGAGATAAATTGCAACTTAACTTTCTACCCCTACATAGAAAGCCTTCTTCAAATTTAGAAAATAGAATTAGCAGGAATAACTGAAAGTTTTATTTTGTTTTTTTTTTTCTTTTTTCTAATTCTTTTTCCAAATGATCTATAATCATTCATTGTAACTGTAGTGAATGGAGTTTTATTACTTATAAAATTGTTGCACTATTTCTTGCGCTATTCCTAAAAATACGCTAAAGTAAAGGTATGAGGTATCTTGTGAATGCTCAACAGCAAATATTGAGCATATTATTTAATCAAAATTTGTTTGTATCAAAAATAAAAATTAAATTAAATTGTTTTAAAAGAAAGAATATAATTTTATTTTATTTAAATTTTGATTCACTCAAAATTCTAGATTCATCACTGAACCTTTAAGTCAGTAGCGTTCGTTTAATTCTTGTGCTTAATTTCAACCATTAACACAAAGTTGCTTACATTCTAACATCAGGTACACGTGTGTTAATACTCTTTCGGTGACAAAAACAACTTGCACGATTTAGAATACGTAAAAATGCGCGAGAATTTAAAAAGAAAGTGTTAGAACATGGCTTGCATTACAAGTCATTTAGCTTTTTCATACATGAAATCATACCTATAATGTTAATATAAAGTGTAGTCAATAATAATAATGTGTAGAATTCCTGAAATGTAATTTATCTATTTATGATGGGCAAAATGGTAAATTAACATTGCTTAAGAATGAATAAGCGTGGTCCCTAAATGAAGTGCCTTGTATATAAAGGGCTATCCATCAACCCTTAAAGACTACTACATTCTTTACTTTCTCTCTAAATATTCTCTTCATCATTATCTAGAAGTGCTTGAGAAACTAAAGGGCATTTATCATTTAGAAGATCCATTCTCCTACATCTTCTTCTTCATTTTATTTCTCCCTACAACACCGTTAATGGATTCAACAGGTATATTCGCTTCCGCCTTCATCTTCTCTTCCTCAATCTCTTTCCAGAATAGAGTATGGCATTCAGGGTTAAAATTGTTCCAACAATTGGTATCAGAGCCCGCTCTTTTCTGGTTTGGGTTTGAGTTCTTCAAGAAAGCCTTCAAACGCTTTAAACTTTGATTCATTCTTTCCTGTTGAATCATAAGATTTAATGTTGATTAGGGACTCTAATTCATTCATAGAGTACTGATAATCTTCATCTGAAATTAAGAAAATGGTTTGAAAGTTTTGTTCATTAAACTCAATGGTTCAAGTTTGACTATCCCTTCATAACATGATTTTATGTTTTAGTGCATACTATGTGGATCTACTTACTTGATTCCATTAATTTTAAAGGCAAGATTATCCTAAATAGCTTGGTTTTATGTTTTAAGTACATACCATGTGGATCTACTTGTTATTCATGCCTTTTGGGAATAATTTGAACAAAAATCAGAATGCAGAAAAACAATCTGCACGGCCGAGTCCTTTGTTTTGCTCGGCCGTGCACCTTGAAATCTTGAACCGGTGTCACCTGGTATGTGCTGGTCCGGACGGGTGTTTTAGTTTAGCCCGGTCGGACCACCTAGGGTTTTTTGAAACGGTGGTTTGAAATGGTGTAGTCCGTCCGGGTCTTTGGTATGGCCCGGTCGGACCACTTGAACCGGTCCGGGCGGGTGTTGTTTTAAGCACGGGCGGACCTCAAGGCTTGCACGGTCGTGCCTTATGTTTAGCACGGTCATGCACTGTACACCGAGAAAACAATGTTTCTGTAAATTGATGCACGGCCGTGCACTTCTCTATGCTCGGCCGTACAGACACTGTTCACAGACTTTTGATTTTTAAATTTTCTGCATAATTTTGTTTTCCCCTTTGATCAAAACATTCATTTTTTTTTCAAACCCTAAAGTCTTGATTAATTATATGCTTAAATAATTTTATTCATTGTTTAAATAATATTATCGCCTAAGTGATTAACGTTATTTAAATCCAAAATTATTAAAGTGATGAATGCTTAAGTTAATATGTGAATGACTTGAATTTTCCAAAGAAGATCTTGACATTTGACTAAACTTGAGCATTCATGTGATGACAAATAAAATGAACATTAAGTTATTTTGTTAAATTCTTAAGACTACCCAAAAGAAGATTAAGCGTTTAATCAAATATTGTTCAAATTACTTGTTATCAAAGGAAATTATTTATGAGTCAATTCGCAATCCAAAGATTAGTTTTGATGTCATGTTAATTACCTTATTGATGGATTTCATTTGATATAAATAATCACTAGTGGGTAACCCGTGCTTTGCACGGGTAACTAATTTGCTAAAAAAAATCATTTTACTCTTTTTATATTTTTATTTAATAAAGTAGCATAACAGTTTTTTTAATATAAATATATTGTATATGAAAAATATTTTTTTAAGTATAGTTAACTAAAATAGTAAACATCATATTAACTAAAACCATTAATAGTAAAAATTAATCTATATAATAATATCAATAACTAATAATATTAATAATACTTTTTAATATTTATAATAACTATTATAATTAACTAATACTATTAATAATAATGTTAACCTATATAGTAACTACTATGATTAACTAATACTATTAATAGTAAAAATTAACATATATTATAACTATTATGATTAACTAATACTATTAATAGTAATAGTTAATTTATAAAGTAACCATTATAGTTAACTTGTATAGTAACTATTATTGTTAATTATACCATTAATAATAATAGTTATATATTATAGTAAACTTGTATAGCAACTATTATTGTTAATTATACTATTAATAGTAATAGTTTACTACTATAGTAACTATTATAGTTAAGTAATACTATTAATAGTAATAGTTAACTACTATAGTAACTATTATAGTTAGGTGATACTATTAATAGTAATAGTTAACTTGTATAGTAACTATTATAGTTAACTAATACTATTAATAGTAATAGTTAACTTGTATTGTAAAACTATTACTATTAATAGTAATAGTTAACTCATATCATAACTATTATTATGAGCTAATAGTATTAGCTAATAATGAGAATATCAAAAGTCACACACATTTAGGATAGTGATGATGTGGCTTCATACAAATGAAGCTTTAACCTATGTTTGTCTATGTGTCAAAGCCATAGCCCTCCTCACCAACTTTAATATATATATATATATATATATATATATATATATATATATATATATAGAGAGAGAGAGAGAGAGATTTATTCATTGTGTAGTTTCTTATTCTTGTTTTGTATTCATTCTTGTTCTCAAAAATCAAACAGATTTACTTATTGCTTCATCCGTAATTACTGCTATGAGTACCGTATCGATGCCTAATGGGACTAATTTTAAAACTTGGAAAAATAAATTGATAATGATCTTAGGCTATATGGACATAGATCACGCATTAAGGGAACCGTTTCCTCTTCCTCTTTCTGATATAAGCACTCAAGAAGATTGCTTAAATACTGAGAAGTGGGAACGCTCCAACCGCGTGAGACTAATGATCATGAATATAGTTGTCCCGGAGACCATTTTGATCAGTGTCTCCAAGGATGTTGATGCTAAAACATTCCTTGATATTCTTGAGGAACGTTTGGCATCTACTTCTTCTCATGGGACAAAGAGAAGAAGGAAAGATATTGCGGTTGCAAGAAATAAGAAGCCTACGAGATCATCTAATGATCATAAGGAAAATAAATGTTTATTTTGCAAGGACCTCACTCACATGAAGTTCGACTGCCCTAAGTATCACGCTTGGCGTGCTAAGAAAGGTATGCCATTTGGTCATGTTTGTACTTAAGGCTAATTTGGTTTCAATTCCTACATATACATGGTAGTTGTATTTTGATGCAACAACTCAAATACGTGTGTCTATGTAGGGTTGCCTGAGTTACCGAAGACCCAGTGAATATGAAGTGATTCATCTATAAGAGAGCTGGAAATACGGTTGAAGTTTTAGGCATAGGGACTTTTAGGTTATTGTTAAAAGTACTAAGTATTATTTGTATTAATAATACATTCATTGTACCGTCATTTAGATAGAATTTAATATATATATCACAATATTGAACAAGGAAGGATATTTTTGTTCATTTGGTAATAATAAGTGTGATCTTTGTGATCTTTATTCAATTCCAAGGTTGTTGGTACTAGTCTTTTGTCAAGTAATCTATGCTTACTTGACACTATTCAAACAATAAATGAGTTCCATAATGATGAAACCAAAATAGAAAGCAAAAGTCATCAAATGATTTTTTTATACCTTATGGCATAAACATTTAGGTCATATCTCCAAGAGGAGAATTGACAAGCTTATGTCAAAAGGAATCTTTTAAACAAACTTGATATTCCGAGAAAAGACTTTTTGCATTAACTGCCTTAAAAGGAAAGTTTACAAACAATAAAAGAAAGTATCTTTGAGAGCATTAAGTGTCCTAGAACTAATAAATACGGAATATTGTGGGCCATTCCCTACCCCTTCATGGAATGGTCAATAATATTTATTAAGTTCATAGACGACTACTCTCATTTATGGGTACATTTATTTACTTCATGAAAAGTCTTAATTATGGACGTTTTCAAGTCTTATAAGGCCAAAGTTGAAAGTCAACATAGGAAGACTATTAAGAATGTTAGGTCCGATCGTGGTAGTGAATACTATGATCGGAATAACGATTTTGGGGAACTACGTCCGGCCTTTTTGCTCGCTATTTTGAAGAGTGTGGGATTGTCCCTCACTACACTATGCCGGGAACGGCTTGCATGTATAGTGTAGCTAAGAGATATAATAAGATCCTTAAGGACATGGTAAAGAAGTATGATCTCTTGTACTTTATTACCTCACTCATTATGAGCGATACATTGAAAAACCGCAACTTATATTCTCAATAAAGCTTCTTCTAAAGTTACTAATAAAAACCATTATGAATTATGGACAATTTAGAAACCGTCCTTAAATGAATTTATGTATGAGGTTGTCCAGAAGCTAGGATTTATAGGCCTAATAAGGGTAAACTGGACGCTAAGACTCTTAGTAGCTATTTTGTGGGGTATGCCGAGAGATCTAGGGGATATAAATTTTACAACCCGAAAAATAGAACATTTTGAAACGAGAAATGCTAGGTTCTTTGAGGATGTTGAATTTAGTGTGAGATTAAGTAATATTTTGAATTTGAAGAGGAAGAGGCATCCATTTCTTTACCTCTTCCCATAGTTCCAATTGGATATCAAGTTTTATACTTGACATTCAAGAAGAACATACAATTCAAAATAATGACTCCCCTATAAATATTGAACAGCATGAAAATGTTAATCATAAGGATTAAATTCAACAACCCTAAAATGAGGAAGAACAGGTGCTCTTAAGGAGATCCAATAGAGTAAGAAGAAGTGTTATTCCGGATAATTATAAGGTGTATCTTGCCAAGAATGAAGGACACTTAGGTTTAGTGGGAGATGAGCCTCTCATCTTTCATGAAGCCATTAATAGTCCTAAGTTCTCATAAGTGGATCAATGCCATAAATAAAGAGTTAAAATCTATAAAAGACAACGATGTTTGGGATCTTTTTCCATTACCTAAAGATGTGAAGCCTATTGGATGCAAATAGGTCTTTAAAGACTAAAAAGGATTCACAAAGTAATGTATAAAGATATAAGGCTTGTTTTGTTGCTAAGGGATTTACTCAAAAGGAAGGCATTGATCGTAAAGAAATATTTTTCCGGTATCTTCTAAAATGTTTTTAGGATCATTATGGCACTAGTAGCATATTTTGATCTTGACCTTCATCAAATGGATATAAAGACAACTTTCCTTAATGGAGACATTGAGGAAACTATCTATTTGAAAGAAACCAGAAATGGTGAATTACTTAAGAAATCCGTTTATGGGCTCAAGCAAGCTTCTCGTCAATGGTACTTAATCAAGTTATTCTTTCTTTTGGTTTTTGAAATGAATCTTGGTAAAGATTGTGTATACCATAAGTTCAGTGGGAGTAAATTTATAATTTTGGTCTTATATATGGATGATATTTTGCTTGCTAGTAATAATTTTGAACGTTCTTAAGGAAAACTAAGAAATTTCTTATTTGAAATGAAAGATCTTGGTAAGGCATCTTTGTATTAAGAATCCAAATTCACCATGATCGCTCATGAGGTGTTTTAGGATTACCACAAAAGGCCTATATGGAAAAGATATTACAAAAGGCAATTATTTATGAGTCAACTCGCAATCCAAAGATTAGTTTTGATGTCATGTTAATTGTCTTATTGATGGAATTCATTGATATAATTAATTATTTTTTTAT
This sequence comes from Campanula takesimana, assembly GCA_026119855.1. Classification (NCBI taxonomy): domain Eukaryota; kingdom Viridiplantae; phylum Streptophyta; class Magnoliopsida; order Asterales; family Campanulaceae; genus Campanula; species Campanula takesimana. Next base: position 206,350 of record JAOWBW010000083.1, on the reverse strand, counting down.
TGTGTAGTTTCTTATTCATGTTTTTGTACTCATTCTTTGTTCTCGATTCCCAACAAATTTGTTTAATGCTACTTCTAAAACTGCTGTGATGAGTAGCATTCTGATGCTAAATGGGACTAACTTTAAAACTTGGAAAACAAATAAATATGATATTAGGCTATATGGAGCTAGAACTCGCATTAAAGGATCCGTTTCTCTTCTTATTGCTTGAGTGCTGAGAAGTGGAAACGCTCCAACCGCGTGAGACTAATGATCATAAAGAATGTTGTCCCGGAGACCTTTTGGAAAGTCTCTCCGAGGATGTTGATGATAAAATATTCCTTGATACTCTTAAGGAAGCTTGTTTCTATGAGGTATAAGAGTACCGGGAATTTAAGGGAGTACATTTTAAAAATAATTCACATAGCGACAAAACTAAAAGCACTTAAGTTAGGGATATCGGAAGATATTCTTGTGCATTTGGTTTTGATCTTTCTTCCTCCTCAGTTTGGTCACTTTAAAGTAACCTATAATTGTCAAAGGAACAAGTGAAATATTAATGAATTACTTTCACTTATGACACAAGAGGAAGATAGGTTGAGAATGATTTAGAACTAAAATGCTCATTTG
>JAOWBW010000083.1:160989-205641 GCA_026119855.1 Campanula takesimana | reverse complement strand
GACCATGACATAAATCTCATACCGCGGGTCATGTCCAGTACCTTGTTCCAAACAAGTACCTATAAATCTAACATGATCATCTCATGATCATTTAGCCTTTATACTAGTGCTTAACAAGCTCTAGGGACGGAGATTATTATAAGCAAAACACGAGCCATAATAATAATCTTATTATCTCTTTATCATTATGAATAAAATGATAACTTATACAACGTTTAACAAACGTGCCTAGGGCACCAACACCAACAATCTCCCACTTGCCCTAGGCCCAATTCCCTAGGTATCCAATACCCATGGACCTAACATGACCATCATGTTTAGCTTTGTGGAAGTCCCATTGTTTAGTGTGTCCGTAACGTTATCATTAGTAGGTACTTTGCATATATGTACGTCTCCCTTATCAACGATTTCTCGAACGATAGAGAAAACGCCTAAGTATGTGTTGGATTTAGGATGTGCCCTTGGTTCCATTGCTTGATTAATAGCACCACTATTATCACTAATATGGTCTATTGGATTAGCAATACTAGGAACCATCTTAAGTTCACAATGAACTTCTTAATCCAAACGACTTCCTTTGCAGCATCCAATGCAGCAATATACTTAGATTTAGTATGTAGAATTTAGTGACTCTGCTTGGAACCATTCCAACTTACATCTTCACTATTATTTATAAAACTCAATTGCGATCTTTTATCATCTTTGTTGGTTTGGAAGCATGCATCCGTGTACCCATATACATCGAGATCATCTTCCATCCCTCCATAGATCATAACTATTCTTTAGTCCTTCTTAAGTACTTTAAGAATTGTTTCACAGCCATCCAATGACTCTCACCGGTTATCGGATTAATATCTACTCGTCATGCTCCAAGCATTAGATATATCCGCCTTAGTACTTATCATTGGCATCATGGATCCAATTGCCGAAGCAAATGGCATCTCATTCGTTTTCTTATGCTCATCTTTTGTCTTTAGGACATTGAGTCTTGCTTAGAGAAACTCCATGTAACACTGACAAATGTCCTCTCTTAAAATCTTCCATATAATCTTCTTATGACTTTGTCAATGTATGTACATTGGCTTTAAACCATTTAGCTTCCTTGATCTATCTCTATAGATCTTAATGCCAATGACTTATGCTTCATCCATATTCTTCATTGCGAAACATTTTCTTAACCAATCTTACAGATTAAAGTGTAGGAATGTCGTTTCCAATGAGCAATATGTCATCCACATATTAGATAGGAATAGCACCATGCTCCCACTAATCTTCTTGTATATACAAGATTCATCTTCGTTCTTGATCAAGCCAAGCTCTATGACTTATCAAAACGGAGATTCCAACTCCCAAAAGCTTGCTTCAATCCATCCAATGAATCTTCGCACTTTCATACCTTTTTAGAATTTTCTTGACTATCAAAACCTTTAGGTTGTATCCAATACATCCTTAAGTGAGTTCCTGTTGAGGAACGCTTGTTTTGACATCATTTTGTCAAATTTCATATTCAAATATGAACATGTGACTATGAAAATTCTAATAAGTTTCTTGCTACCCATGTAACATTTTTCTTCAAGAAAAGTCATTCATCTCCTTTGGTTTTAACACTTAGGTTAGAATGATCAAGTTCCAAACTTGATTATTATAACATGAATTGCCTTTTAGATTTTATGACTCCAAGCCATTAATCTAAATGTGAGTTGATATTGCATCTTTGATAGGTGATAAATACTTCATTCTAAATGAACTTTACTCAATACTTCCTATTTCAAAATATCCAATATTCTACTACAATAGATTGTATCCTATCATGTATCGCAAGTATTTGTATATCTTGAACAGACTTTTCACCACTCCTTGTGAAACTTGTTCAACTTCCATCTTAGGTTAAAATATATTTTCTAGGTCTCGAACCATTCGAGATACATTTTACTCCCACTGATTCTTTTAGAGATAAACCATTTATCTAGAAAAGTATCATCATAATTAACAAACCATTTGTTTCTTATGAGTAAAATTATTATCCTTAAGTTTTCTTAGGATATCCCATGAAAGTATATTTATTAGATTTAAATGTGAGTGTGTCCCAGACAACTCCTTTCCAAAAGGTCTCACCATCTTAAATCTTTGCGAAAGGCAAACCGAGTTTCTTTCATCTTTTAACCTCTCTTGATGGAATTCAGATTAGTATAATCATAGCGGTTTCAAATACATAACCCCAAAACAAATACGGAAGATCTATTTGACTTAGTCATCCAATTAACCATATCCAATAAGGTTCTTATACTTCCATGCAGATACATCATTTAAAATGATGTCTTAGTGAAGTTAATTTGTGAAACCATTTCACAACTTTAATGATGACTGTCAAATTCTTGGTTCAATTATTCGTCATCATGATCCAATCAGAGTCTTTGAATAGTTTTACCAAGTATAATAAAAAAAATCTTTTAGCATTGCTTCTCAATGCACCATACACATCAAAAATGTATTAGGTCAATTAAGATATTAGCCTTTACCAATCATAGTAAAGGATGTCTTGGTCCAAGTAAATAAGATTTGCATAAATCATGTGATTCCAAATCATATGACTTAAAACTCCGTCCCATGGAATTTAGATATGCATCTTTTATTTATTTGACCAAACAATAATGCATAAAGAATTTTAATTATTATGTTATAGCCTTTATTACTTTGTTCTTCAAGATTTAGGATATAAGATTTATTTATATGATAACACATTGAAGTAAATCATAATAAATAAAGCACTTTTCTTATTCCAAACAAGAAATTAATATCCTTCATTATCTTTTAACAAAATAATGTTTTCTACTTCATCAGTAAAGTCACTTTACAAGTGTTCTACAAACAATGTTGCAACCATTGCATCATTACCGTTTGTAGATAAAACTTTATTATAAGTAGTCTTTCATTTTACTAATTATTCTGGTATCCAATACCCAATAATTAAATTTAGAAAGAATAATTTATAACATAAAATTCCCAAGTGGTAGTCCCACTACCATTCCTTTTATTGATCATTCAGAATTTTGACTACAATTCTAAATGGTCAATCCAATTGCCATTTTTACCAAATTGCATCAATTAGAGTTATTATTTTAACCATAATTATTTCTTTTAGGTTTGACAACTCTTGTCTTACCTTTTCTTTTGGCACTTGGCCCTTTTCCTTATGAACTATGAGCTCTTGGAGAACCATTCTCCAATATCTTCATCTTCGCAGTTTTTCAGCATGTTAATGCAACTCGAAGAAATTCTTATTCATTCTAAGCATGTTATAGTCCATCACAAAGTGATTATAACTCTTAGGAAATGAATCAAGAATAAGATCCATGGCTAGCTCCAATCCAATTGGACTCCCAAGTTTCTCAAGATACTCTACGTAGTCATTATCTTAAGCGTGTGAGGTTCCACTTATTGCCCTTTACTCCTTTTGCAAGAAGTGAATGCAATAATGGTTTTATACCTCTCTTGCTTAGATTGCTCTTTGAAACATGTAACTCAACTCCACGCCTATTTAATAGGCTTCCACAAGTTCCAAACTTTGTTGGAGTTTAAGAGCACATAATTGTGAGCATAAGACAACTCACATTACTAGAATCATAATCATGATTCTTGTGATTGTCTACTCCGGCATTAGGTTCTTTAGGAATAGGCCCATCAAGAATGTACAACCCATATTCTTGCCTTAGAACTATTCTTAGGCTCAGGATCCAATCCATGGAGTTTGTATCATTCTTTTGAAGCTTATCCTTATCAAGGATTAATCGCAATGATTTTAGTTGTCATCTACAACTTATGCAAAATTTTCAAAATTTTACAAGTACCAATCTTTTAAAGAGATAAATAATGTATTTTCCAAAAATACTCCCACTAAATTATATAACATTCTTAGACATCCAATGTATAATATAATTTAAATGGGCTAAGATCCAACTTTAACTTAATTTCAAGTCCGCTATGGCGGATTACACAAAATCAAATTAATTAGGTAGACAACCCTGTCAATCATATCCAATATGACTCTTAGATCCTTTTCTGAGATTCTTTTAAATTGGGCTAAATAATTTAATTTCAAGTACGCTATGGCGCACCGCTCAAAATCAAATTAATTAGGTAGACAATTTCTTGTCAATCATATCTCATATGATTCTTAGGGATCCAATTTCGAAAGCATGTTTAATCTCATCTTTGCCTAAGGCCCAAAACTGTTTTGACGCCCAATTAAGTCTAACCATTTTAAACGCATGGTTGATGTGCCTCGCTAGGGCGTGCCCACATCATCCATCTTGCTCATACATAGATAAAGTTAATGCACCTCGCTAGGGCGAACCCACATTAAAATCACCCATGCACTAACAAGTGTTTTAATCATGGCGTGCAAAAAGACTTAAAACTTTCTTTGAAGGTTCATTACATATAGCATTCAACACATTTATGAGCACATAAGATAAACATGTTACGCATCAAGTTTAGCCACTAAATTAATCTCCATTAATTTAAGCACAATATTTATGTGTCATTAGTTTCTCTCTAATTATGAGGATGAGACCGTTTTCAACTTTGGTCGTTATTTCCAAATCAAGACAACAAGAAGTGCGGTCGAACTAAGCCATCAGGCAACCCCGCACTAATTCAAGAAACCAAGAAAGTAGTCCATGTGGCCGAAACTAAGCAATAGATGGTCTCGATGAACGTAGGCCAATTGCATTCACAATTCCACATGGATCTCCAATCATTGAATCAAGAACTTTGTTTCTCAATTTTAGCAATTATGAACGCTTCATAATTCTAACTTCGATTTATCTTTGAAACTTTGATTGCGGTCAAGTTTGGGAAACACAATCTCGATGAACGTAGATTAGTCATCCAAACCTTGAACCAATCTTAGAATCACAAGACTAAAACAAATAGGAAAATCAAACCCCAAGATCCACACTCAAACCAACTACCCAAAGCCCATTCCAGATCAGCAAGTCTGGTCTGGTTTTGTTACTGGTTTTGTTGGACCTCTCGAAAATTCCAAATTCTGATTTCAACCAAAAATCAGACAATCTGATCCTAATGTGCGGCCGCCCAAAACTCACTGTGCGGCCGCCCAAACATGTGCGGCCGCCCAAACTGATCAGAATGTACAGAATTTTGAAGTTCGAAAATTTTGTCTCAAAATTATTTTTCCCCGATTATTAAAACTTTGATCCAATCAAAAATTAATAACCAACAATTCTGAATCCACCATAATTTATTTATTGCGATTGAATCGTGCGATTAAAGCTGCAAAACAATAAACCACATAAAATCACATAACACATAAACATCATATAATCCAATATTCATATCATGCTTGGCACATAAACAATTTATATACACACAACATGATCTAGTATTGAAATAATCAACATGAACGGGGCTCTGATACCACTGTTGGGTTTCGTAGTCACATGCGCAGCGGAATTAAGCATTTAAAATTTAATGAAACCCAAAGCCCATAGATCCATTCATATGATTAAGTCAAATACAACAATATGAATACTAGAATACTAACCCTTGATGCCTTTGATTTTGCAACCTTGAATTCGATGGAGGCTTGAAATCTTGATCACGAACAAAGCAAGAATCACGAACTATGAAGATGATAAGTTTCACCCTCTAGCGGTATCCACACCACGAACGAATATCAAGAACACTTGATCTTGGTTGCTAGACCAAATTATGAAACACGTTTTCATAATTAATATGAACTATATGGAATTTTCTTTGTGTATAATTTTGTTCTTCAATCTAGGATTTCTTAGAACAAAATAAACTCTCTCAAACTCTTTGGAGACTTGCACAAAAGCTTAGGTTCTGTTCTTGGCCGAATTTTGATGTTTATATACAAGTTAGACCTATTCCAAATAGGAAACTTGTGTCTAAACCCGTCCAAAATTCCTTTCCGAATCAAATTAGGAATCTGTCCCCGACAGTACTGTGCGGCTGCCCAAACTGAGGTGTGCGGCCGCCCAATTTCTTGTGCGGTCGCCCAGACCATTTGGGCGGTCGCCCAAAGGCCCAGAAAAATCCAATTTTCTAAATTTCCAATATAGTCCTTATTTAGGATTCGTTCTATTGTGTGTGACCCTCTAGGATTATACTAAGTTGGCAATAGGTTCAAACATGAAACCATAAGATATGATTAGGTTCTAGCAAACCGTCATACCTACCCAAATAGTATAACTAGATACAAGTTCGCATTCCTTTTTAGAACATGTCATAATCCCTTTGTCCACGATGTCATTGAACACAAGTCATGGTCAACAAGTCAACTTGTATTGTTCAATACTTTCTCGATTCCGAATATGTTGATAATCCAAATGACATTGATCCAATCAATCCATTTGAGTTTGGCCAAACATTTCACCAACATCATTCCTTCGAGGGGCCCAAGCTTGACATCTCTCCGAAAAGGGACAAATCCATTTAGCTTATTATTCTTCCCTACGTGAATCCAATCATGCCAATCATACCCTTTATAACTACCGTGTTAAGGCAGCGTTTGAATATGTCAAACATAATGTTCATCAAGTGGAAGACTATAATAACTTCATGTCTAAGGACTCAAATGACATAACTAATATGAGATTTATATATGACATCGACCATGACATAAATCTCATACCGCGGGTCATGTCCAGTACCTTGTTCCAAACAAGTACCTATAAATCTAACATGATCATCTCATGATCATTTAGCCTTTATACTAGTGCTTAACAAGCTCTAGGGACGGAGATTATTATAAGCAAACACGAGCCATAATAATAATCTTATTATCTCTTTATCATTATGAATAAAATGATAACTTATACAACGTTTAACAAACGTGCCTAGGGCACCAACACCAACAGTTGTTTGGTTCCGGAACCCGTCTCAGCTCTTCGATGCTGCTCAGTTGATGCCTCTCAGATGGCTATAGTTTGGTTTGAGAACCTTGGCTCAGTATCCACGTATGAGTGTTTATTTCCGCTTTAGGTGTTGTATGATGAGTTGGTCGTTATTTCCAACCGGTATGGGACGGTTGGCGATAGGGAGCCTCTCATATTATGTGCTATATGCTATATGATCATTTGTGGTATTGTTCCTTTATGTTTCTCATATTAGCATGTAATGTAGTTGCATTTTAGTAACTTACTGAGATTTATTCTCACCTCTTATTTGTTTACCGTTTTAGATAAGAAGGAGTCCAGGGAATAGGTCACAGCACAGGGAGGACGTTGGTAAAGATATCTTTGGTAAGACTTTTGGGAAGTGATGTGTATAAAGGATACATTATGTAAATGTAATACCTTTAGGGTAGTGTACCCGTGACTCAGTTATTTGTATCATCTCTTTTAGTAGGTGTTCGTGTTTGTAAATTTTATAAGTAAAGTTTGTTATAGCCAAGTGGCTAAGTACTCATTTGAGAAAGTTGTTTTGTGACTTAAAGTCATGTTTTGGTAACGTGTTGGTTGTGTGAACCTTTTTATGAAAATATATTTCGAAAAATTTTCTTAGAGTTGCTTTACGACGTCTTCCTCGCGTGTCCCGGGCGTGGGGCCAAGTAGGACCACGGGTCGGGGCGCGACAGTTGGTATCAGAGCTAGGTTGTAGATGGTCTATAATGACTAAATGACCTAGGAGGGTAGTTGTGTATAGGGTAAGTAACGTTGAGAGTTTTATGCAGGTACTTATTGAAAATGGTTGGCACCGAAGGGAATCAGTCAGGGCCTTCAGGGTCGGGTAACGCTAGAGAAGAGGTTCGAGCACTGTTCCAAGGTATGTTTAAAGCTGTCATGAAAATCATTGACGATATAGAGGAGCATAAAACCAAGATTGAAACCTCAGATGTGACAAAGCGAGGAGAACAGGTAAAACCGCAACCCCAGCGTGGAGATAGTAGAGAATATCAAGGAACACCTTCGCAAGCTAGGGCATCTTTTCAAGGGCCGCATAATAGAGGAACTCGAAGTAAACGAGTATGTAACTACTGTCAAAGGATGGGACATTTAGAAGAAAAACGTTGGAAAAAGCAAGGCAAATGTTTGAGTTGTGGTCAGTTGGGTCACTTTCAGAAGAGTTGCTTTAGATTTAAGAATCAATTATCGGGAAGTGCAGCTGGGTCATCTCGGGGCGAAAAGAGGGATGCTTCAGGAAAGGTTAAGGTGCAAGATCGTGTTTCTTCCATCAATCAACAACAAATTTCAGATTCTTCTAATGTGACTGGAGGTATAATTTCTATGTCTAGTTTGAGAGCACACACACTTATAGACCCTGGCTCTTCGCATACTTGTGTGTTTGTGCATTGTGCTTCTTGATTGTATGTGTCTTCTGAGTCTTTACCTTATGTGTTAGATGTGTCTTCCTAAGGGGAGTGTTAGACGACCGATAAAGTGTCGTATACTTGTGATGTGCGTATTCATGGGCATGTTTTATTTGCCGGTTTAGTGATGTTGTCATCACAAGATTTTGATGTTATGGTGGTGGAATTTTATATGCTAGTGTGTTTTAGTTAAGCATGGTATATATATGTGTTTAGCTTTCATGCTATTTATGCATTAAGAAATTTGTAAATTGTTGTTGCAAGCTTGTGCCTGGTAGTTGGTTTATGGAGTTAGTAGTGAAAAATTTGCATTTAAATTGAAAGATATCTTTTCCTTGTGAGATTTTAAATTTATTTCCCTTGAGTGGTACTTGTTCTTGAGGAGAACCTTGGGTGATCCTGAGTGGTTGGGTGCTATGTTTGAGCAACATCAGAGATCAGTAATTGTTTAGTGATTGATTTGAAGTGATTATCATTTGTTGAGCATTTTAGTTGAGTATATTTTAAAGATGGCTTTTATATCGGGTATGGACATCATGAATGGTGGTTATATAGTTTGAATTCTCACCTGCTTCAGTGGTATTGTTGGATACGTTGAATTGTATAAGTAATCCTAGTCTGAGTTCTTTGAGAGCGGTAGCAGTTTGTAAAATCAGGGCAGAATGTCTTCATGTTAGAGGATATATTATTTTGAGGAAAGTTTCAACTCAGGCATAGGGTTGAGGATTTATTGATGGATTTCTAAGGTAGCTACACTGTTAACTACATAGCACATAAAGATGCACTATCTCGATGGATTGGTAAGAGTGAACGAGTTTAATTGTTGCGAGTGTTAATTGATGAATCGAGAGTTGATGACAACTTCAGTATTGATATTGCTTAATGGATTTAACTAGTACTACAGTTATCTAGAGGATATGATTAGTGTTACTAATTTCTAGTGGATATGTCAAGCTTACCCTTATAGTGGATTTGATAAATTCATTATTCATAGAGATGCCTTAAAGAGTGATTGAGATGTTCATTGCTTCAGGATGGTACGGTAACAATGTGTGCTTTGAGAAGATTGATTCCCTATCAACAAAATTATCCTACCTATAAATTGAGATTTATTGCGATTATACATCCATTGCATTAGTGAATGACTTTGATGGAGTTAGATTTGAAGTGTTTACCATATTATATCATCGGGAAAGGTATTGTGTTAGAGGATTCATTGACTTATAGTTCATGGGTGATAAAAACTAAATGGGGAATGTTAGAGGAATTAACACTTTGGAGTCTTCGTGAGTTGAGACATGGTGTGACTTTGCGATTGTGAAAGCTTTAAATTTCTACTCTATTGAATAATATCAACTATCGAAAATTACTCGTGGAATGAATAATGACAGACAATAAGATTTTGTTCGTGGCTAGTGATGGAATTTTAACTTCTATAGCAGAGTATGTAGTCAACACTTGGTGGAATTCAACATGTATAACGGAGTTCAACTATAGATACTTGAAGGGATACACAAGACCAATTTAATTATGAATCCAAGTAGAAGTAGAGTATTGAGATAAATTCGAGGAGTTACCTTTAATTGTTTGATGCGAGGAATTCTAAGTATTCAACTAAGTCCTTGAGTTGTGAATAATCTGGAAGTAAATTATCAGTTGTCAGTTATTTGTTCAGAAGATAGTTCGATTTCATGGGATGTCTACGAGCATGGTAATAGATATGGGTTCCTTATTTACATCTTGATTTTGGCAAGCATTTCAGAAGGCCTGGGGTTCGGAATTGAGACTTAGTATGACTTTCACCCTCAGTCAGATGGTCAGTTAGAAATAACCATTCAGATTCTTGAGAACTTGTTTTGTTGATTCTAAGAATTCGAGGGATATACCTTTACTTCTCGTGGAATTGTTTAATATGTCAGTTCTTTTGAGATTTTGGAAAGAGCTAGAGGTTGAGTTTATCGTCTTGTGTTACTTCCTTCTCTCGACGAGGTTGATAATGAGTTCCATGTCTTGATGCCACGCAATTGTGTTTATGATTCTTCTCCGATATGTCTAAAGTTTTAGAGGATATTGAACTCATTATGGAGTTTCGGGATTGAAATGAAAGGAAGTATCCTGGGTTGTTTGAGGGTTGAGGTAAACAATCCTAAAATTCGGGTCGAATTTTCTTTAAGGGGGAGTGAGTGTAACGACCCCAAAATCCGTTTTATTTATTTTATAATTATTTTATATTTTTGAGAATTTTAATTTAAAATTATGTGTGCATTTTATGTGTTGCTTCATATTTCATAATTTGCACATCTTATTAGACTATTTGAGTTAGTTAAAATGTTAGTAGTAATAATTGCTTTGGGAGTTAAATGTTGTTAGTGGATCTTGTTGGGTCTTTATTGGAATTGGTTGTTAAGGGGTTAATTGGTAAGAATTTGAACTAGGAGAGCCTTGGAAGGAATTTATAAAAATAGTAACTTGATCATTATCACCTCTTCACCCTCTCCCCTCTCCTACGCCATTCACCACTCACACACTAACTTTCCCAAAACTCCATTTTCTCCATTGATTGAAGAAGAAAGAAAAAGCTAGGTAAAGTTTTGTTTTTGTTCATTTTCTTTTATTTTATTTATTACTCCATTTTCAAATCTAAAAATATATAAATGTTCAGGGTGTTGAGTAGGCCACATCTACCGAACAATATAATTTTCTTGACTCGTTTCCGAAAAATAGGTAAGTTACTAATCCCCCTTTAAATGTTAAAATGGTCATAAACATGCTTTATATGCTCAATATGTTGAAAAAAAGATGTTTTAGTATACTTTTTATATACTTGTAATTTTGGGACAGAGGGAGTAGTAAAACTTGTTATAAACTTGTTATTTGTGGGAAATGGGTACAGTAGTTTTGGTTTTGGGGAAGTATGAGATGATGCAACATTATATATGCTTTATATGTTATACTCCTACTCGTGGGACGGTAAAATAATATCTTTAGTTAAATGTTAAATAAATGTATTATAAAATTATACTATTACTTATGGGACGGGGAAAGAAGTGAAAGTATCCTAAAGTGGGTATATTAGTATATTAAAAATTATAATGATACTTGTGAAACGGAGGGAGTAGTAATAATTTGTTGCATGTGGGAAATGTTAATACAAATGGGTGTTGTAGTATTGTGGAAGTATAGTAAAGTTGTTGTACCTAATAAAATGGATATAAACATGTTATATATGCCTAGTAGGTTGTGAAATAATGTTTTGGGTATGTCTTATTTATACTTGTAAATTTGGGACAGAAGGAGTAGTATGGAAATGGTTCTTGTTGGGTGTTAGAATTGTTTAAAGACTGAATTTTTAGTCTTTGTATTAGTTGCAAATGTTAAGTGTTACAAGTACAAGTAATTTTGGGTTGTGAAACGAAAGGAGTGAACTTTGGTTAAGTTTTGGTCTGCCAGGTGATGTGGGCGGCCGCCCAAAAAGGGCGTGCGGCCGCACATCTATCTGAAAGGTTTTACTCTTGGGACCGAGTATTTTGGGCGGCCGCACAGCCCTGTTTGGGCGACCGCCCAGTTATCTGAAAAGTTTAGAGTTTTCAAACCAAGGGATTTAAAGGTCAATCTTGGTCTAGTTTCTGGGGAGTGTCCTAAAGTACTTAGATGATTGTTGTGGATCACTAAAGTGGTAGAATTGGTTCCTTTGTGAACACAAGTGTTGTGAAATGTGAGTAATGGATTAAGTGAGCATTGTTGAACATTTTGTAATGTGTTGAATGGTTCATCTTCTTGATGTGTTTGGCATGGTTCCCTACATTGGAATCATTGTCCCTGATTGTTGTTTAAGCAAGTATTTCTATAGGGTGCTTGCGTGTAAAGTCCAGCTGGTACTTTTGTGTGTGTTTGGGCAGTGATAGGGATTATAATGGTCTCACGAGCCAAGTACATTATAAGGCTCCTATCATTGGTTTTTCATTTTTAACCTCTTCCTTAGGCCAAAGGTTGGGCACTTTGTGTTATGACTTTGTGTCATTTTACCCGTTGTTGTTGTTGTTGTTGTTTGGTTCCGGAACCCGTCTCAGCTCTTCGATGTTGCTCAGTTGATGCCTCTCAGATGGCTATAGTTTGGTTTGAGAACCTTGGCTCAGTATCCACGGATGAGTGTTTATTTCCGCTTTAGGTGTTGTATGATGAGTTGGTCGTTATTTCCAACCGGTATGGGACGGTTGGCGATTGGGAGCCTCTCATATTATGTGCTATATGCTATATGATCATTTGTGGTATTGTTCCTTTATGTTTCTCATATTAGCATGTAATGTAGTTGCATTTTAGTAACTTACTGAGATTTATTCTCACCCCTTATTTGTTTACCGTTTTAGATAAGAAGGAGTCCAGGGAATAGGTCACAGCACAGGGAGGACGTTGGTAAAGAGATCTTTGGTAAGACTTTTGGGAAGTGATGTGTATAAATGATACATTATGTAAATGTAATACCTTTAGGGTAGTGTACCCGTGACTCAGTTATTTGTATCATCTCTTTTAGTAGGTGTTCGTGTTTGTAAATTTTATAAGTAAAGTTTGTTATAGCCAAGTGGCTAAGTACTCATTTGAGAAAGTTGTTTTGTGACTTAAAGTCATGTTTTGGTAACGTGTTGGTTGTGTGAACCTTTTTATGAAAATATATTTCGAAAATTTTTCTTAGAGTTGCTTTACGACGTCTTCCTCGCGTGTCCCGGGCGTGGGGCCAAGTAGGACCACGGGTCGGGGCGCGACACTCGACATTTACGATGCTCCCCGTTATTTACGAAAGAGAAAAAAATTCGTTAGGTGTCACTGTAAAAATACCATTTTACAGTATCCAATCTCAGTCTGCCACATAAGCTTAACACGTCATATCTACTATAATATCTTATGCTGCAATCTAGCAGATCAAACACTTGAAGGACAAACCCCCAGTGCAGTGCAGCCAATCTTTCCTAGATTTACCTTTTTCCGTCAATTGCTGCCGGTGGACGATGGGCGGTTGCCGGATGTTGGGTTTTGAGGCACCTTGCGCAGTGGAATAAAGCAATATGAAATCAACAAAACCCTAAGCCCCAAGATTCATTCATGATGATTAAATTAATAGCAAGATGAATTTAGAATACTAACCGTTGTAGAGCGTTTAAATTTTTTCGGATCTTCAAATCTTCAAGCTTTAGATTTGATTTCCTCGTTCTTCAAGTTCATCGGATCACGATCACAGGAACACGAACTTGAGATGCTAAAGCAAGCATCCTCTATGTGTATCCACACGCGAACGAATATCTAGAACCATTTTAGATCTGGATTGCTAGACCCATTAGAAAACACTTTTCTAATCTTCAAAGGCTATATGAATTTATTGGTGTTCTTGAGCTTTTGAATCTCAATCTAAACTCAAGAATATGTTTCTCAAACACATGGAGGCTACCAATAATGATACAATAGCAATACTTACTGATTAGGGTTAAGAGATAGGTATTTAAACTAATTAGTCATAAACCTTTTAGGAGAAATAGGTCAAAACCCGTCAAAACATGAAATCAGAAATCTGGGCCTGAACAGGGCCTGCTCGGCCGAGTCTTATAAGGTGCAAGGCCGAGCACCTCTGTACCAAAAATATCAAGTTTCTGTTAACTCTTGCTCGGCCGAGTCATATGAGGTGCTCAGCCGAGCACCACCAGAAACTTAATTTTAGCCTTTCAAACAATTCTTTCTTTTGTGTGTGACCCCATAGGATTATATCAAGTTGGTAATGAGTCCAACCAAGGTCAAACTCATAAATCATGAGCGGACTCTAGCAAGCCATCATGATTACCCAATTAATATAACTTAACGACGTTCGTTCATCCTTATAGAACATATCACAATCCTTTTGTCACGCGATATCATATTGGACATAAGTCTTGGTCCACGTCAACTTATGTTGTCCAATGCTTTCTCGATACCGAGTAGGTTGATATGAGCAAATGACATTGAACATTTCAATTCATTTGGGTATGGCCATACACTATCATCAATCTCACTCATCGAGAGGCCAAGCAGATATCTCTCTTGAGAGAGGGACAAATCCCATCTTGACTTATCATTCTTCCCTACATCAATCCGATTATGCCAATCATAGCATTTATAACCACCCGGTTAGGGGTAGCGTTTGAGTACGTCAAACATAATGTTCATCATGTGGAAGACTATGATAATCTCAGGTCTAAGGATAAATGATATAACTATCATGAGATTTATTTATGACATCAGACCATGACATAAATCTCATAGGTGGGTCATGTCCAGTACGTGTTCACTAACAAGTACCCATAAGCTTAATTTGTATTACATACACATGATTATCATATGATCCTCAATTAAACTTATACTAGTCCTTCATAAGAACTAGGGACGGGAATTATTATAATAAACATGTAAAACATACAATAACCCAGAGTTGTTATCTCTATAACAAATGAGAACATGATGCAACGTAAGGCCTTTCTCAAGAGCCTATGGCATAATTTCCAACACCGGATGTCAACACCCTCCGCCGATTCCAACAACGACGACCAGGAACCGACACAAACGTTCACGCCCGACCTCTGTGAATTCAAGAAAGCCAACCCCCACTGTTTCAAACTCTCCCACTCCAAATTAAACCCTTCATCTCGTCGTCCTCGTCCTCGTCCTCAATCATTGAGCCTCAATTGATTCACCCAAGGACGAAATTAAGCCGACGTCTACGTCTGCATCATTGGCCATGACGGTAACCACCAAGCCTTCAGCAACTTGTGATATCTTCGAATTTTGGAGAGAATGGGAAGGACAATGAGACTCATCTGCTAGGACGAATTTGTGATTTACATGTTTTGTAACTCTACATTGTAGTCTTGGAAAATAGTGTGTATCTGTGATTTTTTGCTGATGTGTCATATGTGGATTGGACTATGTAAAAAAGACTTTTACAGTGACACCTAACAGAATTTTTACTCAAATAATATCACCGCTTGATTTGCTAAAAAAGCGGCAGCGTCTTTTGTAAAATACGTTTTTTCTATGCTTAAAGTATACTCCTAATAATTTTACGGAATGAATAACAACACTCAATAAAATCACTGTTGAAAAGAAACAAAAGAAAAAAAAACTTCAAGAAACGTGCGGTAGCTAATTCCCGAAAGAGAGGGGGTATTTTCGTAATTTTAAAACCAAAAAGTAAATACGTATTGCAAATCTGGGTTGGGTTGATCATGGTCCTCCTTATTTAACCCCTGCCGTTGACGCTCCCCTCTTATAACGCCCCCATTTTATTCTCATTGGTTTCAGGTCGTCTTCTTCTTCTTCATCTCTCGCTAGTTCCCTCTCCGAATCCGTTTCCAGGTAAATCCAATCTCAATTTTTCTCAATCCATCTGTTTTCATATCTCCTTCTACGTACAGATTTGTTCATTGATTTTAATAATTCCATGAGCAATTTGATTTTGATTTAACCTTGCCGATCTTATCTCATATATTTTCGTGATTTCATCAAATTTTTGCTTGAACTCCGATCGTATGTTTTGGTTAAGATTTGTTTGTGTTATTTGATTTGCTGTTGGATTGCTTGATTTGACGTTATGTTTTAGTTAGGTTTCTGATCTGAATTTCGTAAAATGTTGATCTGATGTGTATGGTGGTTGTATCACAAGAAAATGTATACATGTGTGTATACTGTGATCTAAAATCGGAGCTTAGGATGGGAGCTTTTTTCGTGAAAGTGATAATTTCATGGTCTAATTGTGATGCTTTTGTTTTATGCTTAGATCTATTAGGTTTAGGTGCATTTTGTGAGTGGTTTCGGTTTGGATCAAAACTAAATCTGCTATTGTATATTACCTAAATCTCTATTGGAGCTTGGAAATTTATTTGTTTTTGTTAATACCACAAATTCATTATGTGTGTGCAGATCCATGAGCATGATTACATTCACAAAAAATGTTGATGTTAGTTTGATTATTAAAGGCATGAATTCTATGTCATTAGAATTTACTGGCTTTTGGAAAGTATGAAATTTGTTGTGAAGTGATAATTTCATAGTATAATTCTGATGATTTTTCTTTTGCTTTTAGATTCATTTGATTTAGCTACATTTTTGGAAAATATTCATGTTAGGAAAAAATCCATGTGATTTGAAATATATGGTGGAACTTAAAAGAAACATCAATTCTGTAGTTAAGCTCATATGTTAGATATTTTTGAGTCAATTGCATTTTTAGTAAACATAGATATTGGTATCGTTGGTATTAAAATTATAATTCTTTCTCCTTCTCTCCTCTCTTATTCCCCTTTCTTTTGTTTGTCGACCTGGCACAGTGTTCTAAAAGACCCCGTCTAGGCCCCGCCTAGGCGCTAGGCGTTCATGAAATGCCTAGGTCCCGTCTAGAATATTATAGTTATTTCTGAATTTTCGGCCCCGCCTAGATCCCGCCTAGGCGCTAGGCGCCCCTACGGCGCCTAGCGACCGCCTAGCGTTTTTTAAAACCTTGCCTGGCAGGGAGGGGGAGGGGGAGGTACTGATTTGATCTGTTTGAAACTGTTGCTGATCTGCTGTTTTGTAATTTCTGGTGTAGGGATCGTTACCAGAAACACAATGGGGCTAACGTTCACCAAGCTTTTCAGCCGGCTATTTGCCAAGAAAGAGATGCGAATTCTGATGGTCGGTCTTGATGCGGCTGGTAAGACCACCATTTTGTACAAGCTCAAGCTCGGGGAGATAGTGACCACCATTCCTACAATTGGTATGTCTGGTTTTTAATATAATCATCTGGTCCTCAGTATTATCAGTTTTTTGTGCAAATGTTGATGATAGTTGTCTTATGAAGGTTTGTTTTGAATCCTTTGGTTTCACATGTATCGAGAAAATTAAACTATTTACAGCATAGCTACATGTGTTAATTTTCCGTGCTTGCGTCCTGAGCTTTTGGCTTTTGTAATGGAATGACTATAAATAATACTGTGTGCTAGATTATGGCTAAACCACACTGAAGCTGCTCCTACTGTCCCGTAATAATGAATCCATAAGTGAAAGTCATAACATTTGAAGGCAGTATCTCATGTTTTCTTATGTACTACTGTTATCAACTAGACTTTTCTTGGGAAGTTTTTTCTGTAACCGTGATAAATTGTACTCCATCCCTAAGTGAGTGTCCGTTTTCTAAAAAAGTTTGCTCCAAAATAAGTGTCCATTTTGAAACAATTTAATAAGTTCACCTTTAACAGTCATCATAATCATTGTATATAAGCAATAATATAAGTTATAAGGTTGATAATAGTGGTAGTTATGCATTGTTGCTGCCAAAATCGGATGAAAGTCAACTTTCTCAAAATATCCCTCAAAGTCAACATATATTTCGTCAATTGCTTTAGTTTGCAAATTTATCCTTCACACCTACCTGAAGGTTGAAAACAGTCCTTGTTAATTAGCTATTTGGAATACTACGTAGAAAAACCTTTGTAATCATCTGAATTGGTCTCTTCTATTTCTTTGATTTACTGAACCAATTGTTCATTTGTTACTATTTGAAGGTTGGATTATGAGACATGTAGTGGTGAATTATGCTTACTTTAGTTTTGTTTTTAACGGTGGTGATCGTGTGCAGGCTTCAATGTGGAGACTGTTGAGTACAAAAACATTAGCTTCACTGTGTGGGATGTCGGGGGTCAGGACAAGGTGTGGATTTTTCACTTGTTTCCAAGCTTAATTGTATTTGATAATGCAATTGTATTTCTGGACTCTCATTTGAGGATTGTAAATTGTGATGGAACCTTGCTAAAGTTTATTTTCTCGTCTTCTAAACAATGCAGATTCGCCCGCTATGGAGGCACTATTTCCAGAACACACAGGGACTTATTTTTGTTGTTGATAGCAACGATAGAGACAGAGTTGTTGAGGCTAGGGACGAGTTGCATAGGATGTTGAACGAGGTAATTTTTCCATTGCTTTCGTAACCTCCGTCTTAACGAAGAAATTAGGCCTATCGACATTTTCAACCCTCGTACTTTACTTAAATTTCGGTTTTAACCACTTTTTTTTTTAAAGCAGTTTTAGCCATTGTACTTTAGATACACATTCATTTTCCCTCGAAAGTGCTAGACATTGAAGCGTTTTTTTTAGCAATTTTAACCGTCGTACTTTAGGTTGTTTGGGGAAAATGAGTGCGTATCTAAAAGTATAGTGGTTAAGTCAAAACTGCCAAAAATATGGGTGGCCAAAACCGAAGCTTAAGCACAGTGCGAGGGTTAAAAATAGGTCGATTGCCCGAGAAATTATATTGACTAGCAGAATGAATTCTTGCTATTTGTTTCAGGATGAGCTGCGAGATGCAGTTTTGCTTGTGTTTGCTAACAAACAAGATCTTCCCAATGCAATGAACGCTGCTGAAATCACCGATAAGCTCGGCCTCCACTCCCTCCGACAGCGCCACTGGTAAATTTCTGAAGCTCTTTTCAGATCATATGGTTATTCTATCAACACGATAAACTGATACAGTTTATTAATCTCTCTCTCTTTTTCTTTCAGGTACATCCAGAGTACTTGTGCAACCTCTGGAGAGGGACTTTACGAAGGGTTGGACTGGCTTTCCAACAATATTGCTAACAAGGCAAGTACACGCATAATCTTTTACGTAATCCGTCCCTTAATAACTGCTTTTACTTTCTTTTGTATCCGTCCTAAATTAAGTGTTGGCTTCCAAGTAAGTAGTCTTAGTCTAGTTTTATCATGGTACAACTAATGTACAAACAAGTTAAGCACATTCGTTGCACTTATTATGGGACAGAGCGAGTACTTGTTTATAATCACGTTTACCAATCAGCAGTCGTGTATTTACATTTCCAATTTTTTTTTTTTTGGCAGGCATGAGGTGATGATGCAGAGTAATTCTTGTGGGGGTGAACCTGGATGCAGTGATTTTTATCTAGTCTTTCTGTTTCTTGAACCCCTCTTCCCTTCTCCCTCTCTAGTCTGTTGTGTGGTATTGGAATTTCTGAGGCTTTTGTCTAAAAGGTACTACTTATATAAGCATGTCTAGGTTTTATTCAAATCCCTAAAGCTGTAACATAAAGCTAATATTTTGTTGCCCTTCTAAAATATTCTTTTGGTAGTAGTTCAGTATTCAAATGTTTCTCATTACTGTTTGCCTATCTAAATTGTGTTGGGGGCAAAGTTCACGATATTTTATTAATTGCATCAATTGTGGACCTGACCTGACACACTCCAATCAAAAGCACCAATAAAATCATGACACATTGTTTTGTGGACTAAATTTTGCGACATTTTTATGTAACTTTATTATTACCCTTTGTGGGGGCTAGGGAAAGCTGTTGCTAGGATATGGATATCGCTCTTGGTCCCATGCTGCTATCTTCCCCTTACGATCCTCTGCTGAAGTTTTTGTAGAAATTCTTGGCACGTGTTGAAGAAAGATTCAAGCACGACCTAGAAAGTGAGAGCAACATAATTTCGTAATAAGTTGCTCCCACTTTCATGATATCAGAGGTATATATCGGCAGATCCGGAGGCTGATGACATCTGACTGATACGCAGTTTGGAATGCAATGCCCAAGTCTGGGTAAAGTGTAAAATGGTCTTTTACTCACTTAGAAAGGCCATGGATTGCTAGCCTCTTCAACTTGCAGTTTAACAGTAAAATGAGGTTTATTCCTTCCATTTTCCATTCAAGTCTTCAATCATTTCTTGAAGAAAACTTCATCTCCTTCTTCTGGTTTTAATCCACATTAACATAATTGTTTGTAATTTCAATGCAGAAATTATAAACAATTGTGTTATTGTTTTCTATTGTAAATTACTCCCTCCGTCAATGATGAAGTGGAGGTGCTTGAATGAAGTTGCTGGGATCCCAGTGTACACATTGTGTGCACACCTAAATCACAGAAGAATGATTACCAGTTTTTGTTTCCTTCGTGGCAGTAACTTTGGGGAGAAGTTGTTTCCTTGTTCCATTGTGAATCCTTTCTTTATTTAATTTGTTTAGCTTTTTGGAATGTTATGAGATTAGGAAACTTTAGAATAGTAGTTGGGAAAGGATTCTTTTTCCTTTTTTTCCTTAGTTTTCATTATCAGACTATAAATTACATGTAGTAGGAGGAATAGTCAGTTTTTGGCTTTTGATTAATTAATAAAATTCAATTGAGCGTTGCTCTCTTGTTCCGAAAGTTGAGTTTTTCCTTTCGTTGCCAATTCCTAGCATTCATTATTGAATCAATAGGTGTTGAAGAATACTAATCCGGCATTGTTTCAAGCAAAATCAACGGATTGTTAGTATTTTATTTGCTTCCGCGCTGCGTCAGTTGGCATCGGAGCTACGTTCGTTCTGGGATCAACAATGCCTCCCCGTAGGAATCCTCGTCGTGCAAACCAAGGAGAGGACCTTGATCGTAGGATTGGACAGATCGTCGAGGAGAGATTGGAGGTGGTGGTAGGAAACAGGATGGATGTTGTGGTCGATCGTCTGGCAGAACGCATGGCTACCATGATGGGTAATCAGCAGCCAAATCGTAATAGGCATGATCGGCGTGAACGCGAGGTGGATCCGGAAGGGTTCGTAGCAGAGGACAGATCTGAAACCTTGTCTGATTATGATGATGGCTCCGTACTGAGAGGTAATCGACCGTGGATAGGCGGTAGGAGAATAGAGATTGATCAAAGGAGATGGGAGAGTGGCATGAAAACTGAAATTCCAGAATTTCAAGGGAGCTTCCAACCAGAAGAATTTTTGGATTGGCTAGCAATCGTAGAGGAGATTTTGGACTTCAAAGGGGTACCCGAAGATAGGCGAGTGCAACTGGTGGCCACACGTCTTCGTGGTAGGGCTACTGCGTGGTGGCAGCAGACTAAGTTGACCAGGAGCAGGTTGGGGAAATCTAAGATTAATTCGTGGGAGAAGATGAACAAGCATCTTAGGGCAGCCTTCTTGCCTTATAATTATCAACGCCTTATGTACCAACGGTTACAAAATTTTAAGCAAGGCAGTCGCTCAGTGGATGAGTATACAACAGAATTCTACCAATTAATTGCAAGGAATGAGGTTCAGGAAACAGAGGATCAGCTCGTGGCTAGATATATCGGGGGGTTGAGGTTGCAGATTCAGGATACCGTCAATTTGTTCGACCCAATTAGCATATCCTCTGCGCATCAACGGGCTGTCAATATTGAGAAACAGTAAAAAAAGATCGAGTGGGGGAGTGATGGGTGAAGGGCTAAGGGGTGTAAACAACAGTGGTCAGGGGCGTGGTGGTAGTGTAGTCGCTAACGACAATTCTGCCACTCGGCCTTCTCGTCCACCTACTGATGGCGCTAGCGGTTCAGGCCTTAAGTGTTTCAAGTGTGGCGAATTGGTCACAGACAATCAGATTGTAAGAGAACAGAAAAACGGGCTATGATGGCAGAAGGAGAAGATGGTGAAGATGGCACATGGGAACGAGAGCATGAAGGAGTGGAGATTATTGCAGGAGAGGAAGAATGTGTGACAGGTGATGGTGCAACTACGTTAGTGGTACGGAGATCATGCATCACACCACGAGCTGAAGAAGAGGGTTGGTTAAGAAACAACATCTTTCAGTCCACTTGCACCATCCTTGGCAAGGTATGCAAATTCGTGATTGATTCGGGTAGTTGTGAAAATATTGTGTCCACTGAAGCTGCGTAAAAGTTGGGGCTACAGACTGAACAACACCCAAAACCTTACAAATTGGCATGGTTAAAAAAAGGAAACGAGGTAAGTGTTACTAAGCGTGCATTAGTTACATTGTCTATTGGTACTCGTTATAAGGATTCTGTTTGGTGCGACGTGGTTCCTATGGATGGATGTCACTTGCTATTAGGGAGACCATGGCAGTTTGATAGAAACGTGACGCATGATGGTAGGAATAACACTTATAGCTTCTCATTTAAGGGGGTGAAGATTGTATTGGTTCCGAACAAAGAGGCTAATAGTAGTGAGACTGTGAGCCCTATCCCTACTGTCAGTTTATTGAATAGGGTTCAGTTTACGAAAGAGCTACATGATGCCGAGGTAGTGTTTGTGCTTTTAGCTAAAGATACTATCAAGTTAGAGGAGTTACCAGATGAGATAGCCAAAATCATAGAGGAATTTCAAGATTTGTTTCCGGGTGAACTACCAGATGGCTTGCCGCCATTGAGGGATAAACAACACCACATTGATCTAGTGCCCGGTACTGTGCTACCTAACCGGCCACATTACAGGATGAGCCCGACAGAGCATGAGGAGTTACGGAGGCAAGTAGAAGAATTACTGGCAAAAGGGCTTATTAGAGAGAGCTTAAGCCCATGTGCTGTTGCGGCCCTTTTAGTACCAAAGAAGGATGGTTCATGGCGTATGTGTATAGACAGTAGAGCCATAAACCGTATCACAGTTAGGTACCGCTTTCCTATTCCTCGTTTGGATGACCTGCTAGATCAATTGAGTGGGGCCAGGTGGTTTACTAAGTTGGATTTGAAGAGTGGATATCATCAAATCAGAATTAGAGAAGGAGATGAATGGAAGACGGCCTTCAAGACTAGAGAGGGGTTGTTTGAATGGCTGGTAATGCCATTTGGATTGTCTAATGCACCTAGCACGTTTATGAGGGTGATGAATCAAGTGTTACGTCCATTCATTGGGAGGTGTGTTGTGGTTTACTTTGACGACATTCTCATTTACAGTGCCAATCCTGAGCAGCATCAAGAACACTTGCGCGATGTACTCACTGTCTTGCGTCGTGAGAAATTATATGCTGCATTAAAAAAATGTGCTTTTATGAGATCAGAAGTTCAGTTTTGGGATATGTAATATCTGCAAATGGGTTACGGGTTGACAATGCGAAGATCGAAGCAATCCAGCAATGGCCGAGACCCACGACTATAACAGAGGTTCGTAGCTTTCACGGTCTAGCATCTTTTTACAGGAGGTTCATCCCACACTTTAGTAGCATTATGGCGCCAATTACAGATTGTATGAAGGGCAGTAAGTTAGAATGGACAACAGAAGCAGAAACAGCTTTTGAGCGAATCAAGGTACAACTGACTACTGCACCAATTCTAGCTTTACCAGATTTTCAACAGCCATTTGAACTGCACTCAGATGCATCAAAAGTGGGAATCGGTGCGGTGTTGAGTCAGAATAACAAGCCAGTTGCATATTATAGTGAGAAGTTGTCGGGCCCAAAATTGCGGTATAGCACGTATGATGTGGAGTTCTATGCAGTGGTACAGGCAGTCAAACATTGGAGGCATTATTTGTTTCATCGTGAGTTTATTCTCTTTACTGATCATGAAGCATTGAAACATCTTCACAGCCAAGACAAGTTGTCTGCGCGACACGCATCGTGGGTAGCATTCTCGGAGCATTTCACGTTTGTGGTTAAGCATAAGAGTGGAGTGACCAACAAAGTAGCTGATGCACTTAGCCGTCGTCGTAGCATAATGACCCGAATGACTGTCGAGGTACCAGGTTTTGAAACTTTCTCAACGTTGTTAGAGGATGATCCTTATTTTTCCACTATACTTGCTAGAATTCAAAATGGGGAGTGTCCTGAGTATGTGATGCTTGATGGTTTCTTGTTTAGAGGTAATCAGTTATGCATTCCAGATTGTAGTTTGAGGTTGAAGATCATTCAGGAACTCCATAACGAGGGTCATGTGGGTCGAGATCGCACTGTACAATTGGTGCAAGCTTCATACTTTTGGCCCACTATTCGTAAGGAGGTTGAGAGGTATGTTCAGCGTTGTAGAATCTGCCAGGTGTCTAAAGGAACTGCGAGTAATGCAGGATTGTACATGCCGTTACCAATTCCCTCACAGCCATGGGTGGATGTAAGTATGGATTTTGTGCTTGGGCTGCCGAGAACTCAAAGGGGTAATGACTCCATTTATGTAGTGGTAGATCGGTTTTCAAAGATGGTACACTTCATCCCGTGCAAGAAAACGACCGACGCAGTCAAGGTGGCTCAGTTGTATTTTCGTGAGGTGTACAAGTTGCATGGGTTACCTGAATCCATTGTGTCAGATAGGGACACGAGGTTTCTGAGCCATTTTTGGAGGAGTTTATGGAAAATGGTTAACACCAAGTTGAATTTTAGCTCAGCCTATCACCCGCAGACTGATGGTCAAACCGAGGTGGTGAACAAATCACTAGGAAATTGCTACGGAGTTTAGTGGGCGAACACGTGAGAAATTGGGATATGAAGCTGTGTCAAGCGGAATTCGCCCATAACCATGCCACCAATCGCAGTACCGGCTTTAGTCCTTTTCAAGTGGTGTATTCTATGTTGCCAAGGGGACCACTTGATTTAACACCGCTGCCTAGTGGTACCAAGATTCAAGGAAAGGCAGAAGATTTTGTGCATAGTTTGAAGGAGATATATCAATTAGTGCACAAGCACTTAACGGAGTCAGCAGCTCGTTACAAGTTGCAAGCAGATCGAAAACGACGACATTTAGAGTTTGAAGTGGGTGATTATGTTTGGGCTGTCCTCACTAAAGACCGGTTCCCTGTAGGCGAGTATAATAAGCTTTCGGCAATAAAGATTGGACCAGTTGAGATTGTTGAGAAGATTAATCCTAATGCCTACCGGTTGACATTGCCTAGTCATATTCGGACATCAGACGTTTTTAATGTAAAGCACCTTGTACCGTTTACTGGTGATCATTTGACTGATGCGAATTCGAGGGCGAATTCTTTTGACCCTGGGGAGAATGATGAAGTGGAGGTGCTTGAATGAAGTTGCTGGGATCCCAGTGTACACATTGTGTGCACACCTAAATCACAGAAGAATGATTACCAGTTTTTGTTTCCTTCGTGGCATTAACTTTGGGGAGAAGTTGTTTCCTTGTTCCATTGTGAACCCTTTCTTTATTTAATTTGTTTAGCTTTTTGGAATGTTATGAGATTAGGAAACTTTAGAATAGTAGTTGGGAAAGGATTCTTTTTCCTTTTTTTCCTTAGTTTTCATTATCAGACTATAAATTACATGTAGTAGGAGGAATAGTCAGTTTTTGGCTTTTGATTAATTAATAAAATTCAATTGAGCGTTGCTCTTTTGTTCCGAAAGTTGAGTTTTCCTTTCGTTGCCAATTCCTAGCATTCATTATTGAATCAATAGGTGTTGAAGAATACTAATCCGGCATTGTTTCAAGCAATCAACGGATTGTTAGTATTTTATTTGCTTCCGCGCTGCGTCAGTCCCAGAGTAAGAGTCCCATTTTTCTTTTTGGTCCGTCCCAGAGTAAGAGTCACATTCCTAAAATGGCAAAGAATCTTTACTATTCACCTCACGCATTCTCTCTCCTATTTTACTTTTATACTCACAACACCAATCAATTCACTATTCTCTCCCACTCATTCTCTCTCCTACTTTACTTTTACACTCACAACATTTACATCACATCCAATATTTATAAATAAGCGTGCAAATAAGGGGTGTAACTCTTACTCCGGGACGGAGGGAGTATATATTATATAATAAGAATCTCTCCTAAGTGAGAGCCATTGTATTCTCTCCTAAGTGAGAGCCGTTGTATTCTCTCCTAAGTGAGAGCCTATGGGTTTGTTTGTTTATTTGTTTGTTTGTTTTATTTTTCTTCGCAAAATTGCGACAATTATAGCATTTTCTCACAATGAAGTGAGTTCTGATGTTCTAACTTCACAAGGATTGTTCGGAAAGTTTGAGATGCTTGGTAGGCGTTTTCTCGCCAACCCGGATTCTGAATATCTCGTGCTAAGCACAACATTTTACCCGATGGAAGATTTCATAAATGCCAGTTTGAGGCAGTCTCCAAGTTTTGTTTGGAAAGTGATCCGTACGTCTCAAGGTTTAGATATTAAATATAATTCTTGTAAGTTACGAAATAGAACTACTATTGTAATTTTGAGTGAGCTTCCAATCTTTATGGTGTGCCATCTCTTTTTTAATTGTGAATGAAATGAATTATCGTTTGCTTTCAAAAAAAAAAAAAAACAGTAAAATGAGGTTTAAAAACTAAAAAAGAACAGTAATAATGAAATCTTTTATAGCTATCCGAATTCATAACATATAATTACAGCAGTCATTTGAAATGAGCAACCTTAATTTCACATCATAACTAGCATAACTATATTAGTACATCAAATTGCAGAACAGAAACTTTATATTACGAAAATTCACACGTGGAAAATTAGAACAATCTACAATATTCTGTCTGTTCACAGAAGTCACTGTATGAATCCAAGTAATCCATATAGGTAAAAGATGATGCACGAATTGAACCTGAGTCCTTGTATTAACGGTCAAGATAATAGATATGAACGTGCACAAGTGACCATCGCAGATTAGAGCTCTCACAATCTTGTATGGTTCTCAAAATTATTAATGATCCTAGTTTAAAAATTTACTCTAGTCAAGTACTACCTCCGTCCCCAAAATGAAAATTTGAAAATTATTTGGTCATTCATTTTGGGGACGGAAGTGGCATTTTTCTTTAAGAATCAGCATGGTTCATGATGAATGATGCAAATATATTTCTATAAATCCAATGAGCTAAGAACTTCATCACCTTCTTCATATTCAGTTTCCATAAACTCAGGTTCCTCGAAGCTCTCGTCTTCAAAAAGAAAAGGTGCAGCTTCTCTGCCTTTCTGAGGCCTTCTGTCGTCCAGCTGAATGACTGAAATGATTTTTTCTTTAATGCAGTTTTCAATAATATTTGTCTCTCTTTCCTGGCACGGCAGCCCAAGAAGAGAAATGCATTCGTCTTGAAAATTCAAGTCATTGGAAGTCAAGATCAGACCAGCCATTGTTTTTGCAAGATCAGGAGCGTAACTGCAAATCTGAGAAAGGCAACAGATGAGAAACTTTTGGCATTAATTTTGACAAAGTAAATGAAAGGATATTCTATTACCGACAGCCTTTTATTCATCAACTCGGAGATAACTGGATTATCGAAAATCCAAGTTATTCTCCAAACTTCTTAATGAAAGAAAGAAAGAAAGAAAGAAAGAAAGAAAGAAAGGAAAATCTTCTAGCAGCATTAACTACAGTCCGTCCCCAAATGATCTTCGAATTTGGCTATTCAAACTTTTAAAGGATATGAACACTTGCTTCGCTAGCCATGTTGCGTTTATGCACATTTAAGCCCAAATTGTAAAAATGGGAAGAACTTGATAAATGAGAAGATCATTTCGGGACAGAGGGAGTATTGTTTAAAACTGCACTAAAATATTTCTTCTTCCGCCTCAACCCCACCCCTTTATGGTTTGAATCTGGCAATACATCTCTTTATTAGGGGACACACACAAAAGGGAAGAAATCTTTTTTTGGCACAGATATAAGGAATAAGTTAGAGAACTACTCTGCTCGCGATTAAGAGAGCTGATAGGAATGTAATAGTCCATCTGTGATTCGTTTACTTTTAAAATTTCAAGAGGAAGAGCATAGACTTGAATCGAACAACATAGGATCAGGGTTTTTAGATTGAAGAATCACATAGCAAGACTCCAGTTGTTACCTAAACCTGGAAAAGAAATTTTAACAGATGTTCAGATTTCAGAAGAGGCTAATAAGTTTAAGCACACAAATCTACCGTCTGAGGTTCACGTTCTTAAGAAATATTCTGCAATCACACTTGCTATGAATTCTTAGTCAGTTTCTTGTACTTCATTCGATGAAAAACCCTTCCAAATAGCTCATCAAATAAAGCAAATGGCATTCGTCAGTAGACTGCTAAAAGTTACCAAAAAATCCAACAAACACCATTTGTTATAGGACTCCATTTGGTAGAGTTTCTCATCACATCATCAGAGTGGACATGTCACTTCCTGATGGTTCAGTTCAGTCTCATATCCATGTGTCAAATACAATCAGTTGTTATAGAAAGTTAACTGCAGACCAAAGGATACCATGGCACACATTATGATGTATTGACAGACAACTGTCAGATAATCATTAATGTGTTCTTTAAAAAGTTTCACCCAAAATTACAAGTTAAATTCCATATCGATATAGATATGACCAAAGGTATATATAGTCCAAAAAGTAGTAAATTGTATGACCTATGATAACTTCAACAAGCATATGGATTACTATAGTCACTATAGTAAGGTGGTGTTTGATGTATTAAGCACTTGATGCTTGATGCTTAATGGATTGCAAGGTATAATTTGGAGGTAAGGTGCCTTGATAACATTGAGCTCTAGATGTTGAAAGTTCCATGAGGCTCTTATTGGTTAAGCAATGATTTTGATTCTCAATCATTAAAAGCCTCACATAACCTCCAACATCTGTATCTCAATGTCATCAAAGGCACCCTACCTCCAAAATATACCTTGCAATCTATTAAGCATCAAGCATTAAGTGCTTAATACATCAAACACCACCTAAGTCTATATTCCGCTTAATCATTCATTGGTTTCTGACAATAGAGGACAGATATTGGCCATTCGCGCACACTTTTAGAAAAAATAATGTTGTCTTTTGATAAGTAAAATAAACTGATTAATTAAACAGTTCATTTAAATTCAGCAGTAGTTCGTTTGCAGCCGCCTCTGACCTTTATTTCATTGATTTTATGTAACGAAGTGGATCACTATGGAAGTAATGCGGGATAAATATTTCCTAGCAGTATCTTGTTGAATGTAGCACCCGTTAAACATTGATAAATGAAACTAGTTCAGCAAGAACTGTCTTTGTGCGTGTAGAATAAAAGACGGGGGGGGGGGGGGGAGAGATGCACCTTGGCTGCATGTGCACTTAGAAGACATCCAGCATTTTTGTCCTTTAAGTCGTCCATTGCAAGCTTGACAGCTTTTCTTGTAAGATTTCGATCTGATCTAGCTTTCTTCGCTGATGGCATCACAGCTATGGGAGGGAGTTAAGAAATAAAAACATGCGTAAGAAAGTGTACTAAATATTACAAAGTACACGCATAGTACCCAAGCAAATAATTAAGGATATTGTGTATGGTAACAATGGATGGCGATATCAATATGAGAATCTGGTGGCAGATTCTCCCATTCAAGAAATAAACTGCCATCTATATCCGATGCGTCCTTCAATATCAACCCATACTTTTTCCAGTCAATGCTTGTCAATGCATTTAGAGATGATTGCGAAACTGAACAAGGTGAAAAGTCCTTGAAATATAAAACCTGAAAAAGTATATGTTGGTGATTCGAAATTAACAAACAAAGAAGATGTGGCAGTACGCAATCGATGATGTTCAATAAATTGTTATGCTAAACAAGCCATCTCTCAAACAGTTTAATTGCATGACTTGTACCTAACATGTTAAAGTTTTTGTTTTTCTATGTAGTTTAAAGCTACATGTAATAAAATAAACTCACCTCAGTTTTGGGGCTGCAAACCATTAAGCATGAATTCTGAATCTGCAATGATTGGCTGATAATAATAACAGCTTCCATCACCATTCCAGTATTTCTGTTGCTTTCTTTGTGGCAAGCAACCCCAGTTCCAGCTTTCAGATAATCCCTAATAATCGTAAGAAGAATGCAAAACAGCATTAAATAGAAGTCATGTCAGGAAGAGCAGTATCCCCTCAGAGTGCATGCTGCAATAAAAAGTTGAAAAAAGCTGATTCTCAAAGAGAGTTGCATCCCGTGCACACATTAAACAATACTGATTTACTCCCTCCGTCCCAAACTAAACGCTACTAAATGTGAATGCGTGGGGATTTAGAAATATGTTGGAAAAGTAAGTGTTGTGAGTGGGTAGGAGAGAGAAAATAAGTTAGTGGATAGTTATTGTGAGTGGGTAGGAGAGAGAAAATTGATCATTTTAGGTAAGTAGCAATTAGTATGGGACGCTCAAAATGGAAATAAGTAGCGATTAGTTTGGATACAAATATACATCTCATATTATTCATAATGAAGTGAACGATTCAAGTTCAAGTACAAGTCATTATGGCAGCAAATGTACCAGCATAACTATGGTTCTACATTAGGTACATGGCTAAAAGATTCAAAAGGCTTTGAAAGAGCCTTCTTCAACGTAGATACACATTAAATGAGACCCGAATGATGCGGAGATCTTAGAAGGATAAGTACTACAGCAATCTGACTCATTCTATTCATGCTTCAATTTTACGAGAAATTTTAATTCATAAGCTTGAAATCGGTACTCCCCTCGTCACATTTATATTGGCCTCTAAACAAACTATCTTCGTTTAAGAAAACATAATGATTACTTTGTTTAAAATCTCTTCGTTTAAGAAAGCATAATGATTACTTTAAGTAGGGATATAATTGGAAAATATCTCATTGAATTGTATTGATTTTCTAAGTGGCCAAAGAACTGGGAAAACTAAAAGTAGAAATGTGGCCTATATAAATGGGACGGAGGGAGTATTTGGCCATTTCGAAGTTACCTGCTTGGAAAGCAAGATTCACAAATGCTATCTATTTTCATCCCATGCTTGAGAATATAATCTTCAAAGCCTAACTTTAGACATTCAATATTTGCTTCCGTAGGTAAAGGAAGGCGTTCACTTGCTAGGATATTGTTTTGGAATCCAGGAAGCTCAGCACAGTCAACCACTAGTTCAACTGCAACCTTCTAATAAGCCAAAGAAGAAGCATAGTCAGCATGAGTATCTATGAAATTAAGAATCCACAGACAAAAAATTTGGTAGATAAATCGTTAGATGGGCCAAATGAGACAGCAAGAGATTCAAAGAGTCTGTGAGAGATGTAAGAATGCATAAAAGCAATAAAGAAGGGAAAGATATGCAACACGAGTTAAACTAGGTTTTGAGGGGGGGAAATTAATGCATCTAGGCATGATAGTTTATCACCATTTGTATGTCCAAAAAATGCTTTAATATTGGAAGAGAGCATTAAGGTGACAATTTTCAACATACAACGTACGTCTGCTTCAAAGCTTTGAAAACTTGTTGACCAAACCAGCTCAAAGATGTAAAAGATGAATATGAACACACATTACTTAAATGATGCATTTATATTCATAAACTCCAATAGTGGACCCATGCCAAGAGCCCTTCTATATTTGGATGAAGAGGGTGGGTTTGATGCTAGACCACTTCTTTTCATATAATGAAGAAAACATGAAGAAAAAGATCAGATAGAAAAAACTAGAGGAACTTATTCCAAAACAGGATAATCCTAATATATTCATCAACTTGTCACATCGTCCAAGATGCAAGTGTTTTGACATTTTCAATCTAATCATCAAAGTTTGAAAGTTCATGGTGAGTGGTACTTGCATGGAGGAACTAATTCTTAGGACTCAAACATAGAGTTAAACAAAAATTATTTCAATGATGTGTTAATAACAGAACAGAGGCGGAAGAATGAGAAATTGTCCACGCAACGAGTTGCTCAACAAGTAAAACACCAAAAATGATGGTGTCATATGAGCGCATTCTCATGACTACTGGTTAATTATAAGTCAACCAGAAACTGACAGAACGTCACAAGATCTCGTTATTGAAAAGGAAAAGTATCTAAGCTGTTTACAAAGATACGAACAACTTAGTCTTTCAGAATCCCAATAAAGAGAAATTCTCATAATAGAATCTTTTAAACATAGGGCATTCAAGGAAGTTGAGATGTTGAACTTACAGGAATCTTCAAAACGAGCATCTGCAGAATCAACAAAAGTGACGAGATAAAAGCCAAACAATCAAACTCAGATGATAAATAAGCTAAGAACCATCACAGAGGAATATATAGAAAGCAAGAATCAAAATTAGAATTAAGGAACTGACCTTCCAAAAGAAGGAAGTAATTTCTACCAGTAATTCATTAGAACTTTCAGATACTGTGAGTGATACTTCAGTTCCACTGCCAAAAAGGGGGGGGGGGGGGGGGAGGATCAATTAACTTGTATCCAGATATTTTCAGTCTGTTCTTACAAAATTTTGGCCAAATCCCATGCCTGAATATTGCACCATTCTTTGGTTTTGAGGGTAGCTTTATCAGCCTTCTAGAAACATCAGTTTCCTTCACATTTAAGTTATAGTGATATATTTCTTTATCAGGAGTGCCTGCAGAGAGTAAAATTTTGCACGAAAGAAGCTAAGATAATCGTGGTTTGCCAAGTGACTCAAACATGATTGGGAATCAAATTTTATTTATTTCGCAACATCTGGATATCTGATGGGGACTGGAGAAGTAAAGAAAACGTGATAGAATTGAATGGCAAGTAGCAATCTGAGGTAGCAAAATCAGTTATTTGGAAATATTTCACACCCTCTACAGAAGAAAAGCCTACCATGTGGAATGACTCCTTGGTGGTAGTATGGACATGACTGGCAGGTCAAACCCGTTCTTAAAAGTTCTTTCATTTATTTTTCCGGTTTGATCTTCTTCTTCTTCTTTCGTGTGTGTGTGAGAGGTTGGAAGGGGGGGGGGGAGGGAGCAAAAATCATAGTCCAACCTCCAATGGCAGAAATGTGTAACTTCATTTTGCCACATTCGTACGAGTACTTTCAAAGGCTAGTGGCTAGTGCCTATTGTAAGGCCCTTGAGATGAGTAGTGAAAAGCACACACTCGCACTTTAGAATATTTGCAGAAACAAACTTTTTGAAGTCTTGAACCAATATTCTTGTTCTTGGCAGGCAGAGAGTTGTCCTTTCCCCTGGTGAACATGCCAATATGTGCATTAAACTTGCATTCTCTACTGTTTCCTAAACTATGTCATCACATAATTCCGACTCCCAAAGATATAAATAACATTTCCAAGGAAAAATATGGTTAAATCTTATAAAATTGCAACTCTTTTCCCTGGGCCAACTCGTTAACTGTAATTATCATCTTCACCATCTTGGTTGCAGCTGTTACTCCTCAATACAAGTTACGTACAAAACTTTATTTACTTCATAGCAATAGGTAATGACACTGATATTGTATAACATGTTATCAACAATATAGCAAGTTATAAAGGAAAACATAGTACGGAATGCAGGTAGATATTGCCATGCATATATTCCTTTTAGTTTTGTTTTATATCATATTATGCAGATGAGTACTCACTCAAAACGGTATAAAAAAAACCTCTCTCAAATGGTGTAAGAGAATGTAAGACACTTTATTTCTATCATCAAAGGGAAATACTAGGAATGGCACTTACTCGTAGTTGTAACTGAAATCACTCCATCTGCAGTGCACAATGATGCAGCTAGTAAGGTGACTTAATCAGTGACACTGAAAACATTTCTCTAAGTTACAAATTAACCATGGAAATAACGGAATAGTTAAATATTCTCATGACCTTTTATAACAGTTCTGGTGGTTTTTGTGATATTAAAATTTAACAGAAGTCCAGAAGTTGGAGGGCATGATTAGTTACTTTCATGCTATTATAAAAAAAACCTAGAATGGCTTCAGTGGAATTGATTGATCAGGTGGACCAGTATAATTATACAGAAGAATCAAAATAAGTGTTGAAGCTTCTCATTCAATTCTAAAGAGTGTGGCATCCAAAGACAAGTTGCTGAACCGATTAGGAAGCAGCAAGTAAAATAAAGTGGAGCCTAGAGCCACATTGATGTCCACGCCACATTGATGTCCACTCGTATGTCAGTAAGCCTAAAGTTTGCAGAAAAACAATACTGATAAAATATACAAATATCTTACCCCATATTTCACCAAAATTGTGATCACGTGGATACTTCACATCCTGAAACTCATCCATACAGCTTCCAACTCCCGTATCAGAAACTATTCAAATTATAAAACCAATAAGAGAACAAGAGTGCAGAAACAAAACAAATGTCCACTGTATTTTATTTACAAGGTTAGCTGTATTGAACCCCCATATAAAAGGGATTGGAAAAACAAGACATAGTTCAGTCGATTAAGATATTTTCACGACGGAGTCAACATGGAACCTGTCCTTGTTTCAGTTGGAGTTACACTACACACAAAACATCGGCCTATTTTTGTTGAACTTTAAACATTTGAATATGTCAACGTCCGACCTAACCAATCATCCAGACATTGGAATACACGTAGAGAAGTTAAACACAATCAGCTAGATACATGATAAGTGAAGTTGCAAGGAATCAAATACTTCAGGTGAAAAGGAGTACCTAAGAGACATAAATACATACACATCGAGTGCATGCATATTATCCCTTACACATACAACATGATTCTATGATGAAATTTATAGAATATTATATATATACATATACACACACACACATTCTCATGGATATTTTACACACAATAAAGTGTGTGTGTGTGTGTGTGTGTGTACATATGGCAATTAGAGAGAGATGAATACTTGAGATTTGAAGACGAGGACGATTCAAGAGTGAAGAAGACGATTTGAGAGAAACTGATAATCTACATAGATCATCCAACAAGCGGCATCTTTGAATCGCCGATGATATTAGCTGTAAATTGTCAAATCAAATCGAGTTGTCAATGGATTATGAACGGGAAATCAAACAAACCGTTGAAATTCTGAAGTAATCGGTAAATATCATTCAAATTTTTTTAAAAAAAAATCGGCGCTTACATGTTGACAGAGGTTTTGGACGGAGGAAGAATCCATGGCGGATTGTTATGCTTCAAACAAAAGAGATCGAGGAACGAAGAAGACAGGAAGGGCAGGGATGCAAATGTGATTCCCGCGCATTTGCAAATTAACATGACCATTTTCATTTTTATTGTCGAGTGAGGGCGGTTGGGATGCGAAAGCCCTTTTTCCGTGACCTGGCCCGTCAAAAAGCCCGTGGCCTGTTTATATTAATTATTGATTTGGCCCATAATGGCACAAACTAGACCTCCATATGCATCAAGTTTGTGGCCCAAAATGTCTATACAGTCAGAGCAATGCTAGGGACACAAAATAATATCACAAAATCTTGCTCACAACGTGAGGTCGCGATATTTTATTGGTTGCATCGATAATGGACCCGCCATACTTTATTTAAAAGCACCAATAACATCATTACACATAGGATTTTGTGAGCAAGTTTTTGTGACTTTTTTGTGCCCCTAGTATTATTCATACAGTTATTAGTTTTTCCATGAATAAATTTTTTGTATTTAAGGAGAGTGAGTCTTGTGAAAAACGCGTTTTTCCTTAAGCAAAGGAAAACATGTTTTTCAAAGACGTTGGGCATTATTATTTGAAACAAGGGGTGACATTTTCGTAAATACTGGCAACCATAATAAATGCTCAGTGCTAATATTACAAAAATCCAGTGATTTTATACTGGTATTTTATAAACATGAAACTGGTACTTTTCTTAAGTGTCAGTGGTAATGTTAAAAATTGCCAGTGAGTACACTGGCACTTTTTTACATTGGTACTGACACTTATTAAAACTTTCAGTGGTAGTGTTAATAATTGCCAGCCATTACACTGGCACTTTTTAACATTGATACTGACACTTATTAAAAACTACCAGTGGTAGTGTCAATAAGTGTCAGTGTACATGTGCTGGCACTTTTTTACACTACGACTGACACTTCCGATCAGCGCTAAAGCAACTTCCCGTTAATTACAAAATGCCACCGCGCCAACTTAAAAACACGTTTTACGCAACCTGGAAAACACGTTTTTTCCCAAATTTTCACATTTAAGGAACCCTAAATAAAGGTTGACTTTTGATTTGCTATCCATTTTCAGATTTTCAATTGTTATTAGATTTCCATCGGTTGTTGTGACACGACACACTCTAATTAAAAGCAACAATAAAAATCATGATATTTTATTTTGTAAGTTAAATTTTATATATAAAAAAAATTGTGACTTTATATTCACAGAGTATCTACATTACATTAAGGCTCCGTTTGTTTTCCGAAAAAATATTTTCCGGTGTTTGTTAAGCACCGGAAAATGGGGAAAATGTTTTCCGAAAAATGGTTTTCACCCTTTTCTAAGGAAAACGTTTTCCTTACCTCCACATAAGGAAAACATTTTCCGAAAAATAATGACACAAAATTATTTTTGAACACTCCTCCACCTCTGCCTCGCCCTTTTCCCACACCACCCATCCCACCCCCACCCCTACCCCCCACCCAAAAAAAAAAAAAAAAAAAAAAAAAAAACTTCTTTTCACTCATATTAAAAATTATTTTTAACACCACCCCCACCCCCCCTACGGCCCTACTACCCCCACCACCCACCTCCACCCCCACCATACCCAAAAGGAAACTTTCTTTTCACACACATTAAAATTATTTTGAACACCTCCCCCACCCCCCACCTCACCCCACCACCTCCCCCTACCCCCTCCCCAACACACCCATCCCACCTCGCTTCAAATGTTTTCTCATAATGATTTTTTTCTCATATTAAATTATTTTTTTCTCATATGAAAAAAAAATCGGAAAACATTTTCCTTAGATTTACCAAACAACCAAAAACATGTTTATGTCATTTTCCGGAAAACATTTTCCGGGAAATCATTTTCCGGAAAATGTTTTCCCCCAAACAAACGGAGCCTAAGACTAATAAGAAAAATGGTCACGTTTCTCCCTTCGGTGGCCCAGTGAAATCGGTGTAATAAGAGCAATGGGCACAAATAAGTTCACAAAATCTTGCTCACAAAATGAGGTGGCGATATTTTATTGATTGCATCGATAATGGACAGTCACACTCTAATTAAAAATACTAATAAAATCATTACACCTAGGATTTTGTGAGTAAGATTTTGTGATGTTTTTTTTTGGCGTTAGTATTATTCGCGTAATAAACAAAGCCGTTAGGTTCTAAAGGCTATTTCAGTCAAATCGCTACTTGGTCAAAAATTATGTTCCTGATCATGAAACGACAATCAAGAGCATTGCAAAGGCGTGATCAACGAGGAAAGAGAAAGAAATTTATTTAGAAGGTCAAAGTCAATAATGGATAAGAAAGATGCATCCATTTCAATATGAATTACTTTCCTTCAAAGTGTATCGGAAAGAATTAGGTGCCGACGATTTTTTATTTTAATTTTTTTTAATTTACGGCGTCTCTCCTGCGCAGTATAAATTCAAAAAAAAAAAAGAAAAAAACTCGCACTGTATGTGATGTGTGTGTGTTTTAGAGAGAGAAATTTGAAGGAGATCAACCAAATTTGTTTGTTTAGAGAGGTAGATGATGGAGAGCGACGAGATTCAAGTGAAATCGGATGAATTTTTGGATGTATCGATGTTGAATTCGTCGGCCGGTGATGTTTCGCATCTA
This sequence comes from Campanula takesimana, assembly GCA_026119855.1. NCBI lineage: Eukaryota > Viridiplantae > Streptophyta > Magnoliopsida > Asterales > Campanulaceae > Campanula > Campanula takesimana. The sequence goes on along the minus strand of JAOWBW010000083.1, from coordinate 168,095 downwards.
GCGTTGGATATTGGAGGTGGATTTTATTCTTCTTCTTCAGCTTCCGCCATTTGTTGATTTTGTTATTGCTCAATTTGATCATGCATACTGTTGTTACGCTTGAATGTATAAATGCTAGAATTTGAAGTTTTATTGTTCAATTCGATCATGCATACTGTTGTTATGGTTGATTGTTCAAATGCTGGAATCTGAAATTTGATCAACTTTGAGCAGCTTCTACTCGCTATGAAATTGTGAATTTATTAGTGAAATTAGTGCTTTAATTAGGTTTCTATCCGTTTCTACTTGATAAGCTTGTTTATTTATTCATAATCTGAAATCCAAAAACAGTTTATTACAGTAAATTCTAGCGGAATGAGAAGAAGTCATTTGATAAGATTCCGTTGAAGTCCCATGTACCCCACATCAACTTGGAGAATAAAATTGATCAATTATATAGATTGGCTAAGTCACCCCTTATTCTAACAATGCCTTTTAAGGGGATGAGGACCCAATTCTAATAGATTCTAATTCGAGAATCAGATCACACTGGAAAACAAGCCAGTAGTATTGCCAAAGAGTAGGTGAGTGTACGAAAGTTGAAGTAGTTTCAAAAGAGCTAATGTGTTCACAAGTTTTTGGGGTGTTGAAATATCTTAATTATAGATTATTAGTAACATGTTTACTGAGTCAATCCTGTGTAGAGGGTCTTATTTTTGCTTAAGAGTTGCCAAATGTCATATGTTCAAATTCATAGTCACGTCATTTAGTATCATTACAGTACAGATATGTCTAACGTCACCCCTTATTCTTAACAATGCCTTTTAAGGGGATGAGGACCCAATTCTAATAGATTCTAATTCGAGAATCAGATCACACTGGAAAACAAGCCAGTATTTGCCAAAGAGTAGGTGAGTGTACGAAAGTTGAAGTAGTTTCAAAAGAGCTAATGTGTTCACAAGTTTTTGGGGTGTTGAAATATCTTAATTATAGATTATTAGTAACATGTTTACTGAGTCAATCCTGTGTAGAGGGTCTTATTTTTGCTTAAGAGTTGCCAAATGTCATATGTTCAAATTCATAGTCACGTCATTTAGTATCATTACAGTACAGATATGTCTAGTGTCCACAATGCATCGCAAGGGCCAAGTTGCCAGGTTGTTTGATTTTTCTTCAAGTTTGTCAAAAATATAGATAGTCCCTCAATCTTATGGTTGTAGTAATTTATTTATCTTTTTTTTTTTTTTTTTTACTGTAGGCAACTTGTCTCCATAAATGTCATTTGAAGTACTTTGGCTGGGACGATATACTTTTACCTTGCCATACTGCCAATTCTTGTTTGACTATGAAATTTTATTTTTTTATTCTTGTTTTATGACTAATAACGATGTGTTTGTATACCACTCATATAAGATTTATTTACATGGCATTATTAACCCGTTCCTTGATAGGTTCTCTCATCAAGGTGGTGTACTTTTTCAAGGAGGAGCAATTCTAGTGAGGATCAAAAGAGGGCGTCAAAGGAAAACTGTGGAGCTTCTAATGGTAGCAAGGACGGCCATCTTCTGAATGGAAGGCTTCAGTTTATGAAGTTTGAGACAAGCAAGATTAATGAATGCATAGAATTTATTTCATCAATGCAACTTCAGTGCAATGGTATGCATTTATTGTGATACATATAAATTTCATAATGAGATTAACCATGCATGAGACATGCATGTCTAAGGAAGCCATTTCACTTAGCTGAGTCAACCATTTATGTTCAGGTTTAGGTAGGTTTATGAAGATTTCACCTGGCCTCATCTCAATGATACTAAACTTAGTGTCGGTAGTATGTGCTGCATCAATTGGCATTTCATGTTGTTGCTGTAATTTGGTTGTAAAAGATAGGGAAAATTATGAAAAGTGACACGTCCCCGTAGTGCAATGCAAGGTAAGGTTTGCCTACATTTCACCCTTGTGGTGGGGACCCTTCCCCGGACCCTCGCTATGCGGGGATGCCTTGTGCACCGGGCTGCCCTTTTTTTTTGACACGTCCCGTAGTGCCCGGATTCACATGTTGGAGTTGGTTTTCTGGTCAACTCTTCACAAAAGAGGATGCTTGCCGTAAACTAAAGTTAATACTCCCTCTGTCCCGGAAAGTTTGTCCCAATTTGACTTTTTATGGTCAATACAAATGAACTTTGACCAAACATTGATGTTGTCTCTAATCATCCTAGTAAAATTCTAAAAATTGTAATTGATAAATCATTAAGTGATTTATCAATAACAATTTCTATAATTTATTGTGATCACTAGATCGACGCCAATGTATGGTCAAAGTTAACATGTGTTGACCATAAAAAGCCAAAATGAGACAAACTTTCAGGGACAGAGGGAGTATTTTTTTTTTCTCGTTTGCTTGGAGCTGTGATGGTCATTTTAAAGTGATTCTCATTACATGTCTCACTTTCTGCAAGGTGGAGGGATAAACTTTTCTATTACAATCTTATATTTTACTGTGTATTCATTTCAATCATGATGAAAATCAGGTGTTCGTCCACATGAAGCTCCTATCATGGACAAGAATGTTATCAAGGTGAGGATCACATATGAATAAACTCCACTTTGATTTTGTAGAGGTTGACCTCGTAGTTTATTTTTAGTAAGCTATAGAAGTGGTAGAATCTCTTGCGTTAGCTAGGAGCTAGTTATGATAGTAGTGACAGATGGGGCATCACATATTAAAAGATCGGTTAAGTGTTTTCACAACTTTTATTGTGATCCAATTTGTTCAAATGCTCATCCTTGATTTAGTCTCAATCTTGTCGCAATACCCACCTGTAGGCGTTATAAGGCCTTGACCTATTTCATGCATGATTTCACAGGTTTTATTGTTTTGACTTAAATTCTGAAGACGCCTTTCCTCCAGCTTAAAATTCTTACTTCTTAAAATGTAAACTTGGTTCACACGAACCTTCTATGGTACGTTCTTATGTTGCCATAACTATCTTTCCGCTATTGCATCAGGTTTCTGAAGTTCTCAACTTAATCACTATCAATTGGGCTGTACCCACAATTTTCCCAAAGAACTGAATTTAATTCTTATGTGCTCTTTTATCTCAATGTTGCTATATATGCCGTGGAGCATATTTAAATTTTTATCTCAGATAGGCGCCCCTCTCGTTTGACGTATGATCCATTGTAATTTAAATATTTATATCTATAAGAGATCTATATCAATGGTAAATGATTCTCAAGTTTGGAAAGCAATTAAGAACTTTGTAACCTTTATGAAGGCCACAGGTGGTGGGGCATTTAGGTTTGCAGATCTGTTTAGAGAAAGGCTCGGTATTACTCTTGACAAGGTCGATGAAATGAAAAGTCTTGTGGCTGGAGCAAATTTTCTACTTAAGGTATACCGAAAATAACTTCTCAAATTTGATGTTTCATGTAGATAGTGTTACTTGTCAAGGAAATTCTACTCATGTGAGACTTACATTCTTGATATTCAAAATTATCAAAGTGAAGTCATAATACAATCTCTTCTTCTTATGATTTGTTATTTCAGTTTGTTTTGGTTTTGTGCTTCTGGAGGCTTTGAAATACCCTCATTTGCAATTACACAAAAGTTTCATTTATGTACATGTGCACCTTACTCCTTTGGTATCAAATTTTCGAACTATATTTGCTGCCCCAAAACTGTGAAAGCATGCGTGTGTTTTTGGCACCGTGTTTGGTTTCTGTATCCGTTGTGTGACAGATTTTTCTCATTTCCACATGTATGGCTACACACATGGAGCAGTTTTAAGCTTGATATATGTTGTTGGGTGTTTCTCTAATTGATCCTTTACTATTATGTTCTTTGTTCCTAATTGTATGTTTAGTTTTTTTTTTTTTTTTCTCTGTTTGATGTTTTATTAGAGTAGCATTGTTGGTCTTATTTGCATTGCAACTATCCTTTGGGTAGGCTGTCCATTCTGAAGCTTTCACGTACAAGGACGGTCAGAGGCATTATATGCAGATTGATGACAGAGATCTTTTCCCCTTTCTCTTAGTAAACATTGGATCTGGTGTTAGCATGATAAAGGTAATTTTTTGTCTTCTTAATTCAGTTGACAAATGCTTGCATTTGCAATAAGATCCTGTATCCTGAGAGATAGGAAGGCGTGCGTTTGTCCAAAACAGGACACACAGGAGGCATGGCCTAGAAAAAAAAAAGTCAAATGAATCCTCATTCAATGCTTTCACTTTATATATGTGAACTCTGACTAGGTCATCTAATGTTGTTGTAATGGGTTGAAGTTAAAACCTTCCTGAAAGGTTATAACGTTAGACAAGCTTGGTTCCAAAACTTAGTTTATGAAGTAGTAATAATGTAAAAGAAAGTGATAATGATTTAGTTGGGTTTAGTTTTGCCGTTGAATATTATCAATTGGGCCTTCATGCGGCAGGTCTTGTTTAGAGCACGAATAGAATCTGTAGCATAAAAAACATGGAGTTCTATACTTGCCTTATTTAGCATAAAAATGATCCATTTTAACCAGATATTAGCCAACTCGGTTTAAGATCATATCTCTACTTCTTTTTCTAGGATTTAAGAAAACTAGTAGTTGTGCTTAAGTTATGATTGCACTTGTAAGCATTGCAAATATGTGATCATTTCCTTCGTGCAATCCGTTTTAAGATCTTTAAATCTTCGCTCTTGTGATTTTAGGTGGAAGGGGCGGGAAAGTTTGAGAGAGTCAGCGGAACAAGTGTAGGTGGTGGTACATTTTGGGGTTTAGGAAAGCTTTTAACCAAGTGCAAGAAGTAAGCGGGATAAATTTTCATAATAATATCGAGGGTTTCTCACTTAAGATCGTTGAAATAACTAATGTATTCTTCGTACAGTTTTGATGAGTTACTGGAGTTGAGTCATCATGGAAACAATAGAGCAATAGACATGCTTGTTGGAGATATCTTTGGTGGAATGAACTACTCAAAGGTATTGTACATGCATGATAAGATTATCTCTGTCTTGCTTCTATTTGTATGTGTGATATCTGACCCCATTAAAGAGATGAACTAGAATGATTAATGATTTTAGGGAAGGGTCGGTTCTGCTCTATGTTTGGTGTTTCTGCTGATGTCCTAATCAGTAAAAGATAATCATGTGTTGCGTATGATTTCACATCCTGATTCCATCTTCAAGATTGATTGGTAGTTTAAACCTTGCATTTTGGTTGGCAGATTGGACTTTCATCAACGGCAATTGCTTCCAGTTTTGGGAAGCCAGTCTCGGATGATAAGGAGCTTGAGGAGTACAGATCTGAAGATGTTGCCAGATCCCTTTTAAGAATGATTTCAAATAATATTGGACAGGTGAGTTACAATGAGATAGCCGATAATAAAAAATGAAAAAATATATTAAGAGGATGCACTCCACATGTGGATTAAAAATGTTGCATTCTCAACGTATATAATGTTGGTGAGGCTTGCTTTCACTTGATGTTTTTCTCAAAACTTCAGATAACGTCCATCCAAAAGGTCACTTTCTGGTAAATCTTACTACCTCCGTCCAAAAATGAATGTCCAAATTATTTCATATTCGATCTTGATTAAGAGAATATTTGATGTTTTTTGGACATTTCATTTTAGGACAGAGGGAGTAGATGCAATTGCAAAACTATCCTAAAGTGCGTTTATAACAGAAGGCATATACGGGCATCTTTCCACAGGTTTGGCTTGAATATGTTTGGTTTAGGCAATCACATTTCCACGGGCTATATTCGAAGTGCTCCCAAGGAATGCTGTCATCCGTATTAGTTTTCACTTTGTTTTACTCCTGCCATTCCATGTTTATGGTCCACTATATTTTATATTTTTTGGATGTTCTATATTAAGAGATCACATTCAAAAATTAATCTCAAAAAATTATCTCGTGTTCAAGTGAACATGTGATAATTTTGATGGATATATTGTAGAAAACTCGTTACAAGAAATACAGAGGTATAAAGTACAAAAAATAATAAGTCAATACTTGCAAATTGGATTGTTTACATGGAACGGAGGATATATATATATATATATATATATATTATATATATACTACCTTCGTCCCAGCTCAATGTGCACTTTTACTGTTCATGTGGTCAATTCATTCGAACTTTGACCATAATTTTGTGAAAATCTAGCTATAATTATGCAATTTTAAAAGTTGTTATTGTTTTATTGTTAGAAATAGTATCAGTAACATCTTTCAAAATTGCATAACGATATATAGATTTTCATAAAACGAAGGTCAAAGTTCAGTCAAGTTGACAGAAAAGTCAAACAGTGCACATTGAGCTGGACGGAGGTAGTATATCACTTAGATTTTTCTCTTCTTTTGGCTGATTATAGAAGGTTTGCTCTTCAGATAGCTTACTTGAATGCACTCCGGTTCGGCCTGAAGAAAATATTTTTTGGGGGATTTTTTATACGAGGACATGATTATACCATGGATACGATATCTGTGGCAGTTGATTACTGGTAATTGGTAGCACTCTCTCAGCTTGTGATACCTCATACTGTTACGTCTTTCTCCACATATCAAGCACTCCCTCTGTCCCATAACAAACATCATATTTGGCTTGTCAACGTTGTTAAACAATGTGCCTTTTCTTGTTTGTACACTGGTTGTACTTTGGTAAAATTGCATTAACACTATTTCCTAGAAACGTGAGATTTATTTTGGGACGGACTAAAAAGGAAAATGTGACATTTATCAGAAGACGGAGGGAGTGGTATGCAACTACTGGTCACATCACTATCCATCTTTGTTTCATGTTAACATGCTCTGTGATTCCATATAGGTCGGGTGGTGAATCAAAAGCAATGTTTTTGAGGCATGAAGGGTTTCTTGGAGCGTTGGGGGCATTCATGAGCTACCAAAATTCCGGTCTTGATGATTTGATGACCCGTCAGTTTGCGGAAGAATCCAAAAATGCACGTATAAAAGGAGAGAACTGTCGTGGTGGTCCGGTTGCTGGACATGTGAAGACAAATGGAAGTACACATTGTAGAGGGCAGTCTAGTAATTGAGCATCCTTGCTACCAAGGGTGATGGTTTGGCCACCACCACCACCACCCCACCCCACCCCCACCCCCACCCCCCAACGGGAACA